>JAWNNM010002824.1:0-283055 GCA_035044965.1 Lordiphosa andalusiaca
CTTTGACTTTGTTAATTTAGTCCTGTGAACGGATTCACAACAAGCGGTCGGTTGCCTGGCTAGGTAAATAAAAAGTCGCTTCGGCGCGTTTGTGTATAAAAAAAAAAAAAAACAAACAATCGAGACAAGTGTAAAACCATAAATTTGAACAAAATTTAAAAAGAAAATAAACTTTAAGTGGCAGTGTCTGGTCTGAAGTGCTCTTTTCGCTGGCAGCCTCTCACGTTGTGGGTAAGCAAACACTCACTATTATTCAAAGTTTACTGGAAAACACTTTAAAGTTGGTTCCATTGTTAAAAGTTTTGATTGTAAAATTTACGGGGCAAAAATTTGTCACCCCTTTTTTCGCTTTGAGAACAAATATTTCTCTGTCATGTGAAACGAAATTGATGCTATTTATTTTTGAACAAAACGAAAGCCAAAGACAAAATGTGAAGTCTGTTTGTTTGTAAAAAGTTTGACATCATTAATTAGAATACAATGTGTTGATGTTGTTGACTTTAGACAATTTTGGAATGAGTTGACAGAGAATGTCAATTGCACATTTTTAATTAGAAATGGTCAAAGAGAAAATTTCTAATACATTTTTATTTGCCCTTTTTTCGAAAGTGTGTGGAAAAGTTTACAGAAATGTTAATTAATTAAATTTCATAGATATAAAATATATAAAATTAGTATATAGCTAAATTCCAGTTTTAGGTGGAACACCAATAACAATAACGGGAGTTTCGATAGCAATATATATTTTATGAAATATCGATACTAAGTTACCAGTTTTTTTTATAGCATTGAAAACGATTTTGAAAACCCCGCTGACATTCCAAAAATGTAGATTAATTTTTAACCTACTTTAGAAATGGATCTGTTATTTTTTTTTAATTTTTGAGTATTTTATGTATTTATTTTCAATTTTTTTCAATTTTTTTTTCAATATTTGATTATTTTATTTTACATCTATTTTGGATCTGTCTTTAATTAATTAATTTAATTAAAAACGATTTTGAAAGCCCCGCTGACATTCCAAAAATGTAGATTAATTTTTAACCTACTTTAGAAATGGATCTGTATTTTTGAAATTTTTGAGTATTTTTTATTTTTTTTTAAATTTTTTACAATATATTTTTTCAATTTTAAGTATTTTATTTTACATCTATTTTGGATCTGTCTTTAATTAAATACAAAATAAATGAATAGAGTTGCATTATAAAATTATATTAGCCATAAATTCGCTATCAACTCATTTTGTATCTTTGGAAAACGTAAGGAACTCTGACTAAGCCAAAACATTTCGAATTTCCGAATTGTTCCTCAGTTTAATTTTCATTTGTGGGGTACTTTGTTCATTCGGAAAGCAAATTGTTCTTAATCTAGCGATTTTGAGACCATTCGTTGGCCAAAGTAAAGTAATCCCACTTTTCGTGAACTGTAAACAGTGGTGTCATTTCATAAAAGCCAGCTTTTAATCCCATCGTACGATCTTTATCAACATTTTGGTGTTGTGTTCACAACACTTTGAAACGACTATATTGTTTAGTTGTGAAACATTGTGGGAATATTTTTCTAATTTTCTGGATTTTTTTTAATAAATATTTTGGTGGTTTTATAAGGCTACTTCAAGCTCATTTTGGCCACACATTGGTCTTTTCATTTAGCTTTGTTTTTCAAACTAGGAAGTATTATCAGTGTCGAGGTGATGTTATATATTCACATAACTTTGAGTAGGGATTCACAATAACACAAAGCAAGCTGATCGACAGTACAGCTGTTTCCAGTCTCCAGTATTGCTATACCTGCTTGAGAATTTCAATGCATCATAAGTGCAAAATCGTGACAATTTGTTCATATTTACAGCTGTTAGAGCCGTTTTCTTATCTGCTACATAAAGCTATCTGTCACCTAAACCTACAAATAACAGAGCAAAATCTAAGCTTATCTGACACATAGCAACTATTTAGAAGACGAGAAATCGGCCATTAGTTTTTTCCGCTTTTAGTAGTGTGACCAGAGCGTGGAGATTTAATATTACCATGATTGTGTATTATAAGAGGAAGTATCAATAGTTATTTGTATTCCCTGTTCCCATTAAAAATGGGAAAAAGTGATCATGAAGTTGTGCGAAATTATCTAACAGAGAGAAGAAAACATTTCTGATCTAATAAAGTGTATATATATTCTTGATCAAGTCGATATAGCCATGTCCGTTTCTCCGTACGCCCGTCCGTCTGTCTGCATGAATGCGTTGATCTCAGAGACTATTAGAGATAGAGCCACACATTCGTATGAACCAGATAAAGTTTGTTTCAGATTTGGAAAATTCCTTCCCTTCATCCTTTTATACGCAAAAAACCCTCAGATCCACAAATTTCAAGTTAGAGTCTCGTGGCTTAATAAACAACAACCAAGGGTCAGTATCTATCTATACAATTAGATCGGTCCAGAAACACCAAAGTTATAAGCGAAACAATTGAGCTTGTAGCAGCGGGGAGTACCGCATCGTCAGTTAGAGCGTGCTTGGTTCAAAGATGAATGCTCTCTTGTTGGGTTTTGAAACAAAGTTTTTTTTTTCTAAGTGTTAGTGTAGTTTTTCACCTACACTTATGCGTTTTCTCTTACTAAAATCTACAAAAATATGTACACTAATAGGCTAATCACACTGCGCATATCTAACGTCTCATATTTTGAGTTTAGTGCTTAATAACTTTTTGCCATGCCAACATTATTAAGCTTTTGTTTTGTCAAATTATTAAGTTGCGTATTGTCTTATAGAAACATGCTCCAAATATGACAAATTTTTGCCAGGCGAAGTTTAACGACTCATGATGTTGCATGAAGAGCCTATTAGGGAACTTCTACATAGAACTATCTATCACATAAACTAGCAAAACAGAGTAACAGCAGAGTATATTCCTACTTTATTTGACACATAGCAGCCATCTCCAAGATGTAAAAATTATACATTTTGGATAAGTTTCCAATTATAAATGTGCTTATAGCAATCGATAATCGAAATGTCATAAAAGTAATGCGTACATCCGTTCTCTGCTTGCAATTGGTGTAGAGGCTGAACGCAAGCAAAATGCCGAGGGGTATATGAATGGCTGACAGTAGCGCAAAAGCTTTTAATAAATAATTGTTAATTATAGTTATGGTCAGAGAATCCGTAAAGGAGAAAAACGAAAATAAATACTGCCTCGAGCTTGCAATTTCGGAAAACAAAGGCGTTTTAAATTCGAAGACGGACAAAAAAGAATTTGCATCGATTTTTAAGCAAATGTTGATGAGACTTTGTGAAAATGGCCAACAGTCAACACAAGGTGAAAATATCTTCTTCTATGCAGATCGCTTTTAGGACTGTAAATATGAAATGATTCGATTCAGAAAGTTTTCCAACAATGCCATTAAAAAGGCTCTATATAAAAACAAGATAGAAAGTCGGTCAAGCCCGACTATAACATAATCTGTACCAAGAAAATTTGTTTTTTGATCATAACTCGAAAACCATTCATCCGATCTTCTTCATTTTTTTGGCGGATCGATAAGTTATCCTAATAACTAAATATGTGCAGAAGGAACAAGCCATCTATCTTCAAAACTGTGGGAGATATGAGGTTT
The DNA here is from genome assembly GCA_035044965.1 of Lordiphosa andalusiaca. NCBI lineage: Eukaryota > Metazoa > Arthropoda > Insecta > Diptera > Drosophilidae > Lordiphosa > Lordiphosa andalusiaca. Next base: position 3,613 of record JAWNNM010002824.1, read on the forward strand.
TTTCTAAATTGCGGGGGCGGGAGGGGGCGTGGCCAAAATTGAAAATAAACTTGATCTGCCTGCAGTCATTAGAAGCATATGTCCCATACATGTCAAGCCTCTATCTCTTACCATCTGTGAGATCTGTGCGTTCATACGGACAGACAGACGGACGGACGGACAGACGGACATGGCTATATCGACTCGGCTGTTGATGCTGATCAAGAATATATATACTTTATGGGGTCGGAGATGCTTCCTTCTGGATGTTACATACTTTTGCACAAACTTATAATACTCTTTGTACCTACGGTACAGAGTATAAAAATAGCTGCAATATATCTACTTAAAGTGTATTTTGCAGAAAAGTTTATCTGTTTCTGTTTTAAGCAATTGTTGTTACTTGAATGACCCTTGAGAATCGTATAATTCATTTTATTATTTAAATTTTTGAAGTATTTTGAAGTGTTTCAACAGGTTTTCCTTTCACAGAGAACGCAGTTCGACAAGTTCTAACTTTTAGAAAAAATCCAGACAAAGAAAGACCAGAAAAAAACAGTTTTCGGTAAATATCTACGAATAATCATAATGGCATAGTTCGTTATTTCACGTTGCCAAGAGATAATACTTTTCAACCAAAAAACCAAGAGATACAGTACAATTTAAAGATTAAACCTTGAACCACATCATATAAACCTTAAACTAGAACAAACAAGAAAGAAAGTTGACTGTAAGATACTCTGTTCCTACGAAAGTGTATGCTCAGTATAAATTTTGATGCTGCAGTTGCAGCTGTAAGCTGCGCAGCTATTGCGCTGCTGCAGTGAACATTATTTTGCTTAAAACTCAACTACCACGCATCCAAACATTACCATTCCTTTGTCAAATCGATCAGTTTTTCGCCATAAGTTTTTCCTCAACTGTTGGCGAGGAAAAGAGTCAAAGTTAGGGCTGCAAATTAGAACTACATTTTTTTAACATGTTCAGAAGTAAACAGAAAAAAAAGGATATTAAAAAATATCCATTGAATGATTTCCGGTATCCATTTGGACGGAATATGTCTTAAATATGCTTTTAATTCATTCAACGAAGCAAAAAATCATCCAAAGGATATAAAAATGATGATCATTTGGATGATTTTACAGATCGGCTGGATGATTAAAAGGATATTAACCACATATCCAGTCCAAATGGATAGCTTTTAAGCCCCTACCCATATTAGCCTCCCAATTCCCATACAGTTGGAGTCGTTTTGAAATTTGCTCAAAGGATGAGCCAAGCCAAGGTTCGAACCAAAACCTTCTCCCAAATACCTTGAACCTCAAATTTCCGAACCCAAACCATTGGTACATTTTGGTTCAAACCGGTGAACCCGAGCTGCAGAATTTGTATGGGTCTTCCTAGTCTAAATAGATCTCCGAAAGGTTTGACCTGTAAGGTACATTAGCTTCTTACCTAGTTCACGCTATTGTTTTGGTTCATTGTATTATATTTTGGTCATAAAATTAAAAAGGAATAGATGTTTGAAATGTTCAATTGGTAGGCATTGATCGCTGATGAAAGAGAGTTTGGTTCCTCTTAAAACAGCTGTACGATCTACCAGCCTCCTATGTGGTGTTGTGTCTCTGTTTAAATTTGTGCCAAGGCATAAAATGTCCTCGAGCCGGCTAAAAACTGCAGGTTTTTGAAATCCTTTTCTTTCTTTTTAATGGGACACTCTAGTCGTGGAACAACTTATTCGATATGTCATGAGCCTTTCAGAAACGCTGAAGTCTCTCTGGCCACACTTGCAATCGGAAATTGTCCAAGTGCTCGGTAAAGAGCGCGCTTCAATATTTGGATGCCATAGCCTCCAGAACGGACCACAGTTCCACAGTCCACTGGATTCAGGTCTGGGTTACCAGTAGACCAATCATTCGTAGAAATTTAGTTCGGTAAATGGGTTTTCAGACATGTTTGAGTCGTTTTCGCCTTGTAATTTGGAGTGGAGTCTTGTTGAATGGATTGTTTGCATAATGTCGTGTTGAAGGGCTTCACAACGTTTTCCAAAACTTTGGATTGATACACTTACGTCTAAGTTTTGACTTGTTTTGCAGAAAAATGGAGCTAGGTGACCACATTTTAGGCACCTGCCTGACCAAACCATTACATAAGCCGTATGATGACCTCTCTGAACTCTCGGAAGGTTTTTGAACGCTTTATTTGATGACATTTTATCGTTCTATTTTTATACTCTGTACCGAAGGTACATAGAGTATTATAAGTTTGTGCAAAAGTATGTAACATCCAGAAGGAAGCATCTCCGACCCCATAAAGTATATATATTCTTGATCAGCATCAACAGCCGAGTCGATATAGCCATGTCCGTCTGTCTGTCCGTATGCACAGATCTCAGAGATGGTAAGAGATAGAGGTTTGACATGTATGGGACATATGCTTCTTATGTCTGCAGGCAGATCAAGTTTATTTTAAATTTTGGCCACGCCCCCTCCCGCCCCCGCAATTTAAAAAAAAAACCGTCATATCTCCCACAGTTTTGAAGATAGATGGCTTGTTCCTTCTGGACATATTTAGTTATTAGGATAACATATCGATCCGCCAAAGGAATGAAGAAGATCGGATGAACGGTTTTCGAGTTATTATCAAATCTTATCTTATCTTGGTACAGAGTATGTTATAGTCGGGCTTGACCGACTTTCTTTCTTGTTTATTTCGAATTATTTCTTTCTCCTCATTTTATTTCTCCTCATTAAACAGCATTTGTCTGTGGGCAGTGCAATACTTTCGATATTATCTTGCGTTTTCGTTTCAATTTTGTTGTGAGCAAGTCAAAGTCACCTTCGATGATGCTCGACATGCTGTCCTTGCTGATATTCATCTCACGAGACCTGATTTTCTGCTTGCGCAGTGGATTTCGACGAATTCGATCATTCACAGTTTTGATGGCTTATGGCGTTTGCACAGTGTGGGGACGACTGGATTTCGGGAGGTCTTTTATTCCATCCTCAAATAACTTCACGATACGATACACAAAAGGTTCGGGGGATTCGCAGTATACCAATATCCGATAGAGTTCACCTTTATGGTAGCCGCATTTATGCAGGCCAATTGGGAGAATACGATTTTCGAGTTAGCCCCATTTCATATGATTGCCAACCAATGACTCCAAAAACTTTTGATGCAGCAATATGGCATAAAGGTCACATGTCAAATAGCCTGCAGAATGGAGTGAATGCGTTTAATGGTTCTCAAGAACGAGTGTGCTCTATACGTGTACCAAAACAACTGTGAATACTAGGTATAATTGCAGGCAAGGCTCCACATTTTGGGAAAAACGTTTTGTCTCCCTCAGATTAGATGATAGAAATAGAGTAGAGAAAACCAAAATTGATTTTATCTCGACCTACGGATTGAAATTTCAAGCAAAAGATCCGAAATATACTAGATCAAGTCAATCCTATTAGTACTTGAAATGAGAAAATCCGGGATAGACCGACTCTGACAACGTTTGGCATTGAATTTATACCGCATATCTCATTTTTTTGTGTATGTATTGGATTTGGCTCTTTGTGAAACATGGCCTTGTTCAGTGCACATTCACCTGGAAATAAATGTCAGTATATAAACAGAAATTCAATGAAAAATTCTCAAATAATTAGTAGATAGAATCGTGAAAGAAAATCTAAATTTATATTAGATTACTTTCATTTTCGCCAAATGAATAGCAAATTGTATCTTATCCACTTATTTAGAGCCAGCTTCAATAGTTGACTGCTTTTTTCGCTGCGTCTCCGCCCGGAGTGTGCCACCGCACAAATTCGTTATTAAAACCCACCAGCGGGGGGTCGAATCTAATTAACTTGACTTAAAGACAAAACGAACTGCCAAGCTAAGGCCACCAGTTCTCTTGGTTTGTTTAATATTGTGTCAGAGGTCATGCGATAAATCTGAGTCATATAAATGAAATTGTTTACACCGCATCTTCCAGATAAGCCAGGCAATCAACCCAAATGGCAAATAAGCTGTAAAACCGTAGAAGGTGTAAAAATATTTTCCATTTGCACATTTCAAATTCGATGCCGAAAATTTTCATTAAATGTCAGAAAGTTGATCAATCTAAATGACACAAAGTCATTTCGTTGTTATGGAGGAATGGAAATTAGCATAAGTCAATCAGTCAGCAATGCCACAACAAAAACGAGGGCGAAGGAGACGGAAGACAAAGGCTGCGAGTCCTGTCAGCGGCGCTGCTCCTGTACCCCGTGGGTGCTAATTAAGCAAAAGCGCAATCAGTGCTACAAACAGGACCATTTACCGTTCCCCTCCTTTTGTGGTATAGAAGTTTTGCCTAATTAATGTTTCTACATTATACTTATTTCATTTTTTTTATGATGGTTTTAAAGGTACATACACTTTTTGTTGTTTGTTTATGTTTTGAGCCGCCACAGCGAAAATTATCACGCATACGCCATGTCGTGCGGCTGCCGTCGCATCACTTAATTTGATGACTAAAGTTTTCGGTCGTTTGCCTTTGTCGCTCACATTCACATGATTAGTCGCTAACCATGACTGTGAAATGGCCAAAGGTTGGGCACGAATCGACCAATTGATATCCTTTTCGAGAATGGAGAATCTTACCTAGGTAACTAGATAGTGTTTTTTGGAACATTTCAATCATCTACTGAATTAAGTTTTACAGGATTTTTAAAAGGTGGCCTTACTAGTATTAAAACGAATCGGACATTGTTGCTATAAACTTCATTTTAAAGCCTCATCATTCGGCTTTCTTTTTCAATATTAGTCGTTCAGCTAAAGTATAAACCACATTGATTTTGTGTGCTTCGAACATGTCAGCTTCTGTGCCAACAAATCACACTTTGCGGGAGGCAAAAATGGACTTTTGCATCATTTGATTAGTGGCGTTCAAAAATGAGACCAATTCGATAATCAAAGCGTATCTTGAAACCCTGAAATGAGAAGTCCTACCTCATCCACTGGATAGCTCAGACTATACACCTACCATTTATTTTCGTCGATGACGCGTGCCCCTGGGCATTAACAGCTTATCTCTTTAGATTAACTCCAAAATTGAACAGATTCGTGAATCTCTTCAAAAGTCGCTTCACCTTTTCCACTTAGTATTCAAAAATGGTCAGAAAACGGGATAATTCCAAAGTGATTTAAACTTTCTGAGTGCCTGGTGCCGACTTAATGGCCTTCCCCTTAATATTAGCAAGTGAAATATCGTGAAGTTTCATAGAAGCAAGGTGTATCTGTACGAATACACTATGGGCAACAGTTAACTCGATGTATACATTAACTCGATGATTTGGGTAAACTATTTGAACCCAATTTTAGTTTTAATAGCCACATTTTCCTGACTTGCAATAAGACTAAAAATGTACTTGGATTTATCAAGAGATGGTCGAACCCACTCTGAAATATTGCTCCTTTCTCTGGTCTCCGCAATGTCCGACATACCAGGATCAAATAGAATCAGCTCAAAAGCAGTTCCTGATGGAACACCAACAGGCACCTACCTCCAAACGAACAAAGCCTACGTCTAATCGAGCTTCCCTCACTCAAATCCCGAAGAATTTGCCATGCAGTCATTTCTGTCCACAAGCTTTTTCCGAGTGAGATTGCCACAATCGGGCTTAACAAGTTGACAATACCACCCAGATTAAAATTACCTGTTTTCTATAGATAACTCTTTCTTAAGTGTCAAAAATAGAGCAAAGTTAACTACCGAAGTTTGCAGCACTTTTTTCTAACTGAGACTAGACTTATACGGTGAAGCAAACTTTATGAAGGTATCTTAGTAGGCGGAATATTCAAAGTAAAATGAATACGCTTTATAAAGGAAAGTTTTAAAATCTCACCTAAATCTTTCACCTACTAAGAGAACTTCTTGAGGTTTGCTTCACCATGTAAATCCAGTCTATGACTTATTTCCGGACCTTACTTTTCTATGTGCGCTATAACATACAGATGTCCGATTTCGACCAAACTTTTTGGAATCATGCAAAAGCATATAAACAAAATACTTTCTCTCAATAGAACTTCTTTTTCGACCGATCATGCGTACTGCAGCTAGTTATATGTTATAGTCATCCGATTTTGACAAAAAATTTGTAGAATTGTGTAAAGGCATATCAAATAAATTAATGTCGATTTTAAAGAGATTTCCATTGAAAACAAAAAAGTTTCTCTCACTAAAACTACTTTTCAGAGTCTATTTTTCTATGAGAGCTATACTATAGAGATGTCCGATATCAGCCAAACTTAGTGGAATCATGGAAAAGCATAGCAAACTAAGAAGTAACAAGTAAGGGCGCTGCAGTCGAGTTTCCCGACCACAAAATACCCTGTTCATTTGTTTTCATTTATTTGATGAATTTTTTGAGACTATAAAAGATAGAGCCACAAATTTTTGCATGAAGGTAGACTTATGCTGTGTTTGTTTCAGAAACTCCACCCCGTCCCCCTTTTATACCCAAAAAAACCAAGACCTACTCTAGCCATCCTAGACCTAAAAAACCGTCTGATCCACAATTTTTAAGTTAGAGCCTCGTGGTTTAGTATACATCAAGCTAGCTATCTATTCTGAAAAGTACAATCAGATCGGACAAAAAACACCGGAGCTATAAGCGAAACAGTTGAGCTGATAAGAGCACCCCCCCCCCCCAGTTGTTGGTCAGGACTAGAAAAAAGTGTTGCCTACATTTGGGATGACAATATTGTTACATTCATCTTCAAAAATTCAAAAACAAATGAACAGGGTACTATTGTGGTCAGGAAACTCGACTGCTGCGCCCTTAGTTTTATTTATCAAAACTATTTGTCGATTTGCCAAATGAATGGTTTAACATCAAATGAACGGTATTCGAGTTATGAGCAAAAGAATGTTCACTACAGCAGAGCATTAGCAGCATAAAAGCTCATACTAAGCATAGCATATTGTTTGGTACAGAGCATGATACAACAATACAGGTAAGGTGGCATCAGTGTGAGTTCTCTGCAAAGTACCTTCTCGTTCACTGCTGTGCGTACTTTTGTGGCTTAAGCCTTTGGCAAAAGTACGCATCACACTCATCACGCCTTACCTGTCTTGTTGTATCATGGTACAGAGTATGTACCCTCTATCTAGTTGACTCTAAATAAACTCCTAAACAAACTCTAAATAAATTGCATAAGTAATACATTAAATAACACCTATGTCTCAGTCGACTTTCCCCTTACCCAGTGGCGCTGGGCTGAATGTGGTCGGTCGAAATAATGCATTACGTACGAGCCACAATGTAATGCATTACCTATGAGATTTTTTTCCAGCGCATTTGTAATGGCTCGAGAATTTCTGCATTACAATATGGTAAAAGAATACGCTTGTGTAATGGGGACCCGAAAGAAACTTCGGCACGTCATTACTTTCTGCATTACAAAATTCAATAAACTCATGCGGAAAATTTGGCCATTTCTTAAGAAAGTAAGGCAGGTTGTATTGGGTTTATGAATGCATACAGGCGAGAGGTAATGCATTAATAATGGACGTAATAATGAGCATTTGCGCCACTGGGTACTTTCCATTAAAAATCGCTTTGCAATTGTTTTCAGACGTGTGTCTGTGTGTGTTATTTAACAATTTATTGTTTTGTCTGTGTGAAATTGTAATCAGAGTTGTGACTGGGTGTGTGTGTGTGCGTAATTTAACAATTTTGTTTGTTTGTGCCAAGTGTAGGAATGCGAACAAAGTATGGATGCACCGAAGAATCAACATGGAAAGCAACATGTCTTCGTGTGCATAATTCTTCTACAACATTTTAGTTGAAGCGGACCAAGCTCCACAGGCGCTGCATATAACCAAGCTTGACGTCGGGAGTCTCCTCCTTGATGAAATAGTTCATAATTTGATCCATCCAAGAAATCTCTGGTGGTTTATCCTCTTGTAGTGGTGCACTCTTCTTGAAATACCATAGTAACAACACTGCAATGATGCACACGGCCAGCACCTTAATAATGGTTGAGCGCTGCACAACATTTCCATTTCGGTGCCTTGGCTGCCTCCACACCTCCTCGTCAAATTCCTCTTGCTTGATTTCAAATTCCATGATATTCGTGGCAGCTACTCTAAGTTATAACCTTTCATTATAGAACCAAGAATTTTCTTCGCTTACCTTTTTTTATGTTGGAAAATCAATAAAAATATATACGTCTGTTCTCTAGAAGCAGCTACAAGGTAATGCCGAAATTACTGGGATTTGTGACAACAATGGATTTACGTAGATTTCAATGAAGAGTTGATATCAAAAAAAATCTTTATTTAAATAAAATAAAAATGAAAGCGGCATTTTCTTACGATTTGTTAATGGGCCTCAAGCGATAATCCGTGTTTGCACGGTGAAGTTTGCTTTATGAAGATATCTTTTGTTTCGTTTTGAAGCGCTAAGTGAAAGCTTCATAATGTTTGTACTGTTGTTCTTACATTCCGCTACTATTGCATCCCTGCTCCCATTTCCCTTCCCCTAACAAGAAAGAAAGTCGGTCAAGCCCGACTATAGCATACTCTGTACCAACGAAATTATACGCTCAGCATAAATTTTGATGCTGCAGTAGCAGCTGAAAGCAGCGCTGCTTCTGCGCTGCAGCAGCGAACAGTCTTTTGATCATAACTCGAAAACCGTTCATCCAATCTTCACCATTCCTTTGGCTGATCGATAAGTTATCCCTTTTACTAAATATATCTAGAAGGAACAATCCACCTATCTTTAAAACTGTAGGAGATATGACGTTTTTTCTAAATTGCGGGGCGGCAGGGGGCGTGGCCAAAATTGAAAATTATCTTGATCATAAGAACCATATGTCCCATACATGTCAAACCTCTATCTCTTACCATCTCTGAGATCTGTGCGTTCATACGGACAGACAGACGGACAGACGGACATGGCTATATCGACTCGGCTGTTGATGCTGATCAAGAATATATATACTTTATTGGGTCGGAGATGCTTTCTTTTGGATGTTACATACTTTTGCACAAACTTATTATACTCTATGTACCTACGGTACAGAGTATAAAAATGTTCCAAATATTTTCTACTGCAACTGTGGCAACAATTTAGTTTGTTTTGACAGCTCACAGATGCGTGAAATTTGAATGGTAAATAAAAAATATTCCCAATGAATTATGGATAATCAATCAACAAAATATTTCGCTAAGATATTAAGCTTTAGAAACGCTTCAAGTGAAAAATGCTTATTTTCGAACATTTCTTTACAACGAAGCCAAATATTGCCTGATGATATTCACAATAAATTTACTTAAGAGCCAATATGATAGGAATTTAAAACGTATAGCCTTGATTCATTTCTGTAAAGGTCTGCTTAGGTGGATAAGAAATATAAGTAAAGGCTTTCACATTATGCAATCCAAAAAGGATCACTTCCTTCGGATTACAAGAACGAGTCATACTAGACTGTGCTTGACACAAACCCAATACTACAAAGCGTGTATCTATCAGAAAAGCCTAATTTTAATCTCAAATCCGTTCTAGAAAGTCAAATAATCCTAACAAGAGATTGATGTAAGTAGGGATGTCCCATGCCAAAGCGAAAGAGCAGAAGAAACCAAGAGCAATAAAATCTCTCCCAACACTACCTTGATTTTAAATTGACACCCAGCAAACAATTTTAGTTGCCCAAGAGTCCCTGGTGATTTGCCAGGTCTCCCATAAGAATTGTCATTGATAAGTCGACCAGGAGATTCGCTGGAGAGTCACCTAACACCTAAATTGTTCTTTTTATATAGTTCTATTAGAGCTGGGAGCGGTACCCAAATTTGTGTCACGAACGAGTAAATAAAATTAGAGGAAAGTAAACTTTGGCTCGGCCGAAATTTGTATACCCTTGCAGCACGTTCTCTAACTAATTTGAAGGACTTATTCACTGAAAGCAAACAAGTTTTTCTCAATAAGACTACTTTTCTGACTCTACTTTTGTAGGACAGCTATACCATATAGACGTCCGATTTCGACCAAATTTAGTGGAATTATGGAAAATCAGCGCAAACTAAGAAATACAAAGTTTGGAAGTATTTTCTTTGAAAACAAAAAAGTTTTTCTCACTAAAACTAGTTTCTCGACCGATCGTTCCTATGGCAGCTATAACCAATAGTCATCCGATTTTGACAAAACTTTAAAGAATTGTGTGAAATCTTATAAAATAAATATATGCCAATTTTCAAGAGGATTACATTGAAAACAAAAAACGTTTTCTTGCCAAGACTAGTTTTCTAACCTTACACTTCTATGGAGGCTATACTTTATAGATGTCCGATTTCAACCAAATTATGGAGAAGCATTAAAAACTAGTAAATACAGAGTTTGGAGACGTTTCCATTAAAAACAAAAAAGTTTTTCTCACTAAAACTAGTTTTTCGACCGATCGTTCCTATGGCTGCTATATGTTATAGTCATCCAGCCGGTTCCAACAAATGTGCTGCGTATTTGTACCAAAAGGCTTTGTGCAAAGTTTGCTAGCGATAGTTTTAAAACTGACGGAGGAGATATCATAGAAACAGACGGACAGACGGAGAGTTCGTCATGCTGATCAAGAATATATATACCTTATGCTGTCGGAAGTGCTTCCTTCTATGCGTTAGAAACATCTGCACAATTTCAAGGGTATAAAAATCTGGATATCCGGGATTAAATCAATCCCAATCATTGTCAGAAGTAGGTCAATCCCGGATTATCTCATATCAAGTACGAATAGGATTGACTTGATCTCGTATACCTCGGAGCTAGTCTGACTTTTGCTTGACGCAAAACTAACGCGGTTCTTGAGATTCTTGCAGAAGTTGTTTTCATTTCACTTGAGAGTATTCACATTTTCTACACCGAAAAAAAGCATACACAAAAATATCCATTGAATCCATTTTCCGTGTCCATTTCCACTGGATATGTCATGAATATCTTTTTCATCATCCAACGAAGCTAAAAATCATCCACAGGATATGCAAAATTATTACCCTTTGGTTGACTTTCAGCTCCGTTGGGTGATTAAGAGGATATTAAAGACATTTCTGTCGAAACGGATCTATTTTGGATGTGTGATTCTTCTGTTAAGCCGGGTATCCAGCACAGCCAAACTTCATATAAAAAAAAACAGTGCCAGGAATTTGTAGTTTGCATTTTCGTTTGTTGTGTATCCAGCAACACGAACGAAATCCACACTTGTACAGATAGCGGCGTAGCAATAGCGGCGTTTCGGAAGCGTGTGAGGAACGAGAAACAGCTGATATTCAGGCCAGGAATATATTGTTTACAATTATTTCGGAAGTGATTTGTCACTAGTTGGAGGCAAAAACTGTGAGAACAAGATTGATTTAATATAAGCAGTTGAGGTAAGACCATGTCTTTGACGAGCCACAGAGCATTTTGACAACATTTCTGTGAAAAGTGCTTGAAAAAGTGTTGCAGCACAAATTAATGAAGAAGGTGGAATACATGTAATTGTGTTTAAAGTTCTTAAATTCATTAATGTTATATATGCTTGCCAGCGAATGACAATAAGAACGCTTGGAGAGCGGGAGACAGAGACTAGAGAGAGAGACACAGAGAACGCTCTGAACGACAGTTTGTTTTAGTTGGGTTCCACACACTCAAAATAGTTAGCAAATTCCTGGCAGGAATTTTCCGCAGTGCTGGATACAGGCCTTAAAGTGAAGATAATTGTTAATCAAAATATAAGCTTACAAAATTTTCGAGAATACTGCATTGCAGATGTTTGATCTTGATTCACTCACGAAAACCCCACGGATTACGAATGTTCACGAACGAAACTCTATATTTGCTCACGTTCACATATCGTGACACACCGTGACACTGTCGAAGTCACGTCACGAATGCAGCTCTCATTTATAATCCTAAATCCAGAAAGTTGTGTGGTTTCGTTATTTAAATTAACTTACTCCTTCACTTCCTCGTTTTCCACTTGGCTTAATAGGTTTCTGAGAAATTTCTGTATTAGATGCTAAACTCTCTGAAAGTTGTGCGTTTTCGTATTTTATGTGAATTACTCTGTCATTCCCTCGCTTGGAAAATTGAATTTTTCAGGAGAGTTCCAGACGATTCTTTTTGGCGGTCTGCATACTTTTGCGTACTTTTTTGATTTAGCATTATTAGTCTAATTTGTGATCAATCTAACATATTTTGTACCAGAGCTATGAAGTTGCTCTTCTTGAACTTTTCATCCAACTGTAGGTACAAAATATTCTTAATTCAACAATGTTTATTGTCCTTTCATTAAAATTAACAGTCAATTTAAGTACATCCAAGTGCTCGAAACAAACTTTTAATATCTATTTAATGGGCTTTAAGTTGCTTAAGAGCCACTCAAAGCGAAAGCCCTAAATTGCTTTGAGCTCGATACAGGGTATGGGAATTCTTCTTCCCTTACAAAAATTTTTTTTTGTTTTTTTACTATCCCCTTTGTTTCACATAAACCCATTCAGTCTCTCCTGCACTCACACACACACACACACACACACACACTTGCACACTTTCACGTAGTTGGCGGTGGCCACAAAAAGTTTTTGCGGTTAATAAAATTGGCATTGTGCTTACATGGCGTATACGCAATATGCCCTGAGGGTCATATATATTTTATTTGCGTATTTGCGCTTGACTATCATTTGATTATTTTTCGTGCGTATTATTGCTCTGGGAGACGGGAGTTGGGTTTTAAAATATTTGACAAAATATTTTGTGGTCACCAAATGAGCTTAACAACAAAGCACTAGATGTGTGTGTGTGTGTACAGTGTACACTGTACATACTGTACGTACATACATTGTACACGTGTGAGTGTCTGCCTGTGAATTGCTTCACTTTAAAGTTGCGCAGGCGGATTATTTGCTTTCATGGCAATGACAAATGTAAATGTGATGACTTTTTACTCCCTGTTGAATTTTGTTCCAACAATGATGAAGTTGAGGAATGAGGTTGACTGCTGGCCAACCAAACTGTCATCAGAGCTTTTTTTTTTTGGACATGCTTGAAGTTAATGGATTATCCCGAGAGATAACATGGACTGTGGGTATTTCCATAAAAAAAAAAGTTTCCAAATTAAGCGTGAATATTATGTATGAAGGATGGGATAAAAACGATTTGGTGGGAAGTAAAAAAGCGCAGTCTGTGAATCGAAATAAAATTATTCCATCCAAGTTTTAAGAGGTTTTACTTTAGCTGTGCTAGTTTTTACAAAAATAAGTTCCACAGATTGAACCAGGGATCGTAAGCAATATTATTTTTAAAATATATATTATTTATTGATTTGTTTTTATAAAACTCAGAAACAACACTTAATTTTAAACTAAAAAAAACGTATTTTAAATTTCGATTTTAAATAATAATTTTTTAAATAAGTGTTATTTGTCAAAATGTTAAAATAAAATATAAATAACAAAATAAAATATTAATAATAAAAGCAGATTTTAAAAATTATTCTCCAATTTTTATTTTAAAATTTGGAAATAAAAACTATTTATAATTTTTAAAATAAAGTATTAATATGTTTTGAACCAAACGGTGCACTACAAAATTAGATTTAAAAATGTATGCATAGAGTTTCAGTTGAAAGTTATTGAATCGTAGATCATAAATATACATCTTAATTTGTAGTGCAAAGCTGGGTACAAACGACATTTAAATTTAATTTTTTTGTATAATTTTAAAATAAAAATGTTAAGTAATTTTTTTTTTTAATTTTTTAAAATAATAATTTTAATAATCCAACTTAGTTATGATTTAATTGTTAAAGTTAAATTTTTATTAAATAATTTAAAATAAGTATTATATGTTCAATAGTTATAATAAAAATTGAAATTTAACTATTAGATCATCAGTTTTATATTAGTTCAAAACATTAGAATTACATTTAATTAATTTCAAAGAAATTAAAACTAAAAGTTTATCTGGCTTTTGGATAGCTTAACTAAAAATACTATATGAAGTGTCTCTGCAATCATCTAGGACACTTTTTCTCTTTAATTTGTTTAAAGCCAAAGCTCTTATTTGCGATCCCTGAAATAAACTCCAAAATACACCCAATATACTTACATATTCAAAACTAAACCCGACTCTTACTATGTTTATATCCACCAAATTATTCGTGATTAATGCCCTTTAAAGTATGCAAGCTTTATTTCCTTATTTCCTTTCATTAGAACAAAGCAGTTGACGAGTCACATATAATCGACAAATTTTCCCAGATTGTTGGGTAGGTTATTAATATACAACAAAGTGTTGAGTTATGACATTTATAAAATAGATACTTTACTTATAATATAATATTATATTATTTTCATAAGAGGTAGCATACTTTTAAGGGCTTAAAGCATGATATATTTGGCCCTTGCAAACATTTTATAGTGTTACTTATCTCCCTCGACAAAGCGAGAGTTTGGCGATAGCTTGAGGGGAGAGTTTGAAGATAGTTTGGCGACTTACACAAACAAAATACCTTAGGTTTCGCTCTTTTTATCAAAAATGGGATAAATTGGCGATATGTTTTATCGCATTTGTTCCGTTCATTCGGTAAATTGGCGGGCAAGAGAGGGCAAGAATGTGATACTATATTATTGATCTCGCTTTTTCATCATCCCATCTGAGAATTGTCAATGCATCGCTTAACACTCCCTAAAAAAACCTGAATACGATTCTTCTTGAAGTTAGTTGAACGACTTTTTAACAATATTATCAAAGGAAAGTACTTTGGCAATGCTTTTTTTACCTTGGGTGCGAAATCGTACTGTAAGTACTTTGGCAATGCTTTTTTTACCTTGGGTGCGAAATCGTACTGTTAAATAACAGAATTCGAAACATCTTTTATTTGTATGGCTTATCGTCGGGGAGAAGGACCGCCTCTAGGAAGAATCACATTCTGATCCCCAGGATAAAGCGCTTTCCTGTCGCTCAGAAGAAACTTTTTCCTATCGCCCCGAAGTCACAGTTCATCCCGTACTGAGATGAGAATGCGATAATAATGCGATATCGTTAGAGTAAAGCGATACCTTCTAGGCGAATTGCATACTTATTTTCAGCTTTAAAAAATGTTTGCTGGGATAATATTGTTTTCCTAAAAGGTAGCATACTTTTAAGGGTATAAAGCATGATATATTTGGCCGGATATAAATGTAGTGTCTGAGTGTCTCGTAGTTATTCTTAGTTTTCAGTATGGGGTTGACGAAAGCCAAGCCTGGCCCAACCTAGATGAACTTCATAGTTCTGATCATAAATATGCTCTTGATTCTCATCCAAGAATGTGATGTGATCTTGTACCACTGACGAATGAGCAATATGGGCTCACTGGCTGGTTGGATGCAATTGTGAATTAGCTTTCATATGCATTCATAAGATAAATGATTGCATTTTAAGTTAAAGTTTTTAACATTAAAGAACAAACAAATATATGTTGCGCTAACCTTGGCCACTCACAGCCTCTAGCCGTAGTCAGTTTTCAACAAAGGGGGACATAAACTGCTCCCACTCTGCTCTCTCCAGCCGTGGCAACATCACTGAATAACAGCTGTTTCTGCATATCGATAGCATATCGATACAAAATCTAGCTTTTCGTAGAAAAAGGCTAGAACCTTTAACCTTTGGCTTGGTTAGACGTCAGGTATGATTTGCCGAATGAATCTTTAACTCCTCTGAAGTTAAATTAGTTCATCCTGAGAATGACCACCAACCAAATAGTGCCAGTGGAAATGGGTTATAAGTCTGCAATGTACAAATGCTATTATTGCCATGTTGTGGCCGTTTCTCCTCCTAATTTGAACATTTGAATTTGTTGACGTTTGTTTTCCCCGCCTCTCAACAGGAAGGAGACATTTCTCATTTAGCTGTCAAATGCCTTTACACACATTCATTGTCCACCTGGTTTAAAAGTTAATATTTCAAGGAATTGCCATGGTAACTTCTGTCTATGGTTCTGTCTATTAATGCCCCCTCCCGTGGGAGCAATTAAATTAGTTGCCTTTGGTGAGAGAAAACTTTTGATGGCCATTTTTATTATGATACAAACTAATTGTAATGAGTTTTGTTACGGGCCAGGCTTTATTTTAATCTATGGGGCCATAATTTATAACATTCAATTTTGTCCCTTCATTTTATATGGGAGCTTCGAATTGATATTTATTGTGTGTGTGTGTGTGTTTGTGCTTTGGGAAGGGTGGGTGATGTCTGTGATCCAAATTGTTTTCGCTTCTTGATTTATTTATAGGCAGGAATTCAGCAATATTCTTAGATAAATTGCCTGCTTTCGTTTCATTTTTCAACTACTGAGAATTAATGTTAAATTTCACTCGACTTTAAGCTGCTTGCCTGTTCTCTTCGAGCCGCAGCCGTTGTTTGGTTTCCAACATTTCCGTTTCTTACAAATTTTTAATTTAATTTGTTTGCCTGTTTGTTTTTTCTTTTGCTTGTTCACAACCAGTAACCAGTTCTTAAAGTCATTTCCGCTTCTTTTTTCTTCATTTCCGTGGCGGCGCGCTCAGGCTGTGAAATTAATTTGTTATATTAAACTGATTAATGTCGATGTTGGCGATTAATGGGGGGCTCAGGCGTATGAGCGAGGCTCAACTGTTTTCGCATAATTATGCAAAAAATGCCACTCAGTTGGCTCCGGCGAATGATAATGTTAATAATAATGATGCAGCAGATAAGGCCACATAAGCGAGCAATGGCATAATGAGGCTGCATAGCGGCTGCACTTATGTATTGTGACTAACAAAAATTATCATAGCATACATTTTGGCTGAGTATTTGGGAAGGAAGCGGAAGTTGGGAGTAAAGCAGGACTTATCCGATGAGTAAATCTAAAGATGTGTTCTTTGTAAGCCAGAAAAATATCAATCAAGATGAAACAATCTCATTTTGAATAACGTAAATTTTACTTTCAAATGTGTATAAAAATAAAACTAAAATAACGGACTTGGTTGCACGAACCGTCCGTCGGCCAAGCACATTATGCCTCACCCCGCACCCGCTTACCTAGATATCAGACCGTTCAGCAGTACGGGCTTTGACTTATTCGCTTGCGATATACTGTTATTTTTATACTCTGTACCGTAGGTACATAGAGTATTATAAGTTTGTGCAAAACTATGTAACATCCAGAAGGAAGCATCTCCGACCCCATTAAGTATATATATTCTTGATCAGCATCAACAGCCGAGTCGATATAGCCATGTCCGTCTGTCCGTCCGTCCGTCTGTCCGTCTGTCTGTCCGTATGAACGCACAGATCTCAGAGATGGTAAGAGATATAGGTTTGACATGTATGGGACATATGCTTCTTATGTCTGCAGGCAGATCAAGTTTATTTTCAATTTTGGCCACGCCCCCTCCCGCCCCCGCAATTTAGAAAAAACGTCATATCTCCCACAGTTTTGAAGATAGATGGCTTGTTCCTTCTGGACATATTTAGTTATTAATATAACTTATCGATCCGCCAAAGGAATGAAGAAGATTGGATGAACGGTTTTCGAGTTATGATCAAAAGACTGTTCGCTGCAGCAGCGCAGAAGCAGCGCTGCTTTCAGCTACTACTGCAGCATCAAAATTTATGCTGAGCGTATAATTTCGTTGGTACAGAGTATGCTATAGTCGGGCTTGACCGACTTTCTTTCTTGTTTTACTTTCTAATTCCAAAATCCTTTTTCTATAAATCATAGCTTTTTATACCCTTGCAAAGGGTATTATAATTTTGCCCAGAAGTTTGCAAAGCATAGAGATATTCATTTCCAACCCTATAAACTATATATATTCTTGATCAGGGTGACGAGCTGAGACGATTGAGCTTTGTCCGTCCGTCTGTCTGTCTGTTTCTACGCGAACTATTCTCTCAGTTTTGAAGCTTTCGAGTTGAAATTTTGCACAGAGTCTTCTTTTTGCTGCACACTAATAATATGTAGGAACCGACCGTATCGGATGACTATATCCCATAGGAATAATCGGTCGGAAAACTAGTTTTAGTAAGAAAAACTTTTTTCTTTTCAACGGAAACATCTCCAAACTTTGTAATCGTAGGATTAATATGTTTTTTTTATAATTCTACCAATTTTTATTAAAATCGGACAACTATATGGTATAGCTGCCATACAAAAGATAGGTCTGAAAAACAGTTTTAGTTAGAAAAACTTTTTTGTTTTTAATGTTAGCTTCCTGCAATTTTGTATTTGTTTGTTTCACGTGCTTTCACATAATTTTACAAATTTCTGGCCAAATTGGATGACTCTATCATATAGCTCCCATACGAACAATCGGTCGAAAAATGGGAAAAAGAGTATTTTTTGAAAATATTTAAGCGAGCACTTGCAAGGGTATAAAAACTTCGGCACAGACGAAGTTAGCTTGGCTTTCTCGTTTATCTTCTCGTTGTTATCTATATCTTGTTATCTATCTTTTCTATAAAGCATAGCCTTTTTTTATGAAGAGTACCAATCCCTCCCAGTTATCGTTGTGTCTATCGTCTAGGATGTCGCCCATCTGTGATCTTAAGGGCTAGGACATCTTCTCAAAAAGTAAGTCAAATCCTCATTTTCACCGGTATTGCAAAGTGGATAAGCCACGCTTTCATCACCCATGAGATGTTGCCGATTGCCAGGTGTTGCAGTTTTAGGGCAGCTGTATGGTCGAGGTATCTGTAGATTCTTGTTTGGCTGGAGCCTTTGCTCGTCATCCATTCAGTTTTTTAGTTGATAGCAAGAGAAGTGCATATCTTTTCCAGCTCTTGTACCCAAAAACGTTTTTTCTTATAATTTCGGATGTTATCATGTGCGGCAGTCGACTCTCCCCACAGAATAATAGGGTTTTCCCTACGTACCCAAGGTGTAAATCTAAGGTACAGTATTGAGCATCATCCACGCAAGTCTCCAAGGCTAGGGATTATTCTGGGGCATTCGGAGGTAGCCTTAGGATTTTCTGTCTGCAGACTATGCATCACTTCCAAATAGCTGTATCCCCATACTCGTCGACATAAGACTGAACTGCTCTGTATACCGCGTTGAACAGCTTCCATTTAGCTCTGATGCTTACATTAGGCTTTGCCAAGAAGCAGTTCCATATATAAGGTTTTCAAAAAAGTGGTATTTCCGCAAGCTTGTCTTTGCAAGCGCGTAATTCTAGTTGTATTCGTCGCATCGGTTCACGCTAGAGCTTTTTGGAAAGTTCTTTTCACGCGCTAACACGTGTTTGATTTATTGTTGTTTGTTTTTAGTCGTTCGTGAGTTATAGCGTCGCAAGCATGGAACAAAATAAAGAGAAAATACGGCATATTTTACAGTACTACTACGATAAAGGCAAAAATGCATCTCATGCTGCCAATAAAATTTGTGCAGTTTATGGACCCGATACAGTTTCCATTTCCACCGCACAACGATGGTTTCAACGTTTTCGTTCTGGTGCAGAGGTGATCGAAGATGCGCCACGGTCCGGAAGGCCTGTCGTCGAAAATTGCGATAAAATCGCTGAATTGATCGAAAGAGACCGGCATAGTAGCAGCCGAAGCATCGGCCAAGAGCTGGGCATGAGTCATCAAACCATTTGAAGAAGCTTGGATTCAAAAAGAAGCTCGATGTATGGGTGCCACACGACTTGACGCAAAAAAACATTTTGACCCGTATGGATGCATGCGAATCGCAACAAAATCGACCCGTTTTTGAAGCGGATGGTGACTGGCGATGAAAAGTGGGTCACTTACGACAACGTGAAGCGCAAACGGTCGTGGTCGAAAAGCGGTGAAGCTGCCCAGACGGTGGCCAAGCCTGGATTGACGGCCAGGAAGGTTCTTCTGTGTGTTTGGTGGGATTGGTAGGGAATCATCCACTATGAGCTGCTCCGCTATGGCCAAACGCTCAATTCGGACCTGTGCTGCCAACAACTGGACCGCTTGAATGCAGCACTCATGCAGAAGAGGCCATCTTTGATCAACAGAGGCCGAATTGTCTTCCATCAGGACAACGCCAGGCCACACACATCTTTGGTGACGCGCCAGAAGCTCCGGGAGCTCGGATGGGAGGTTCTTTTGCATCCACCGTATAGTCCGGATCTCGCACCAAGTGATTACCACCTATTTCTGTCCATGGCGAACGAGCTTGGTAGTCGGAAGTTGGCCACAAGAGAGTCCTGTGAAAATTGGCTCTCCGAGTTTTTTGACAATAGGGAAGCAAGCTTCTATAAGAAGGGCATTATGAAGTTGGCATCTCGTTGGGAACTCGTCATCGAACAAAACGGCGCATATTTGACTTAAATCGCATTATTATAACCAATTTTATGAACAATTGAAAATTCAATAAAAATACCGCAAGACTTTTTGGGATTTTGTATATCATCGTCTTTATATGCAGGTAGCGTAGCTTTCTCGTTCGACTCTTTATGATAATCTTTATAATATAATAATTGTAGCGCGCTGTCAAAAGCGGCTTTATAATCAATAAAAATCCCATGAATCAAAGCCCGGTCCCAAAACAATCGGTTAAATCCTTTTATGTTCACTTTTTAATATCTTTTTGCTCGACACTTTTCAGACCCTAGTATTGTTTTCTCTCAAAAGAAAAGCTTCAACCGCTGAACTCAATCAAACTCAAACATATTTCTGAACTCAACTCCCCTTTATTCATTTTGCTTAGATTAATTAATTAGATTTCCCAAAGAATTCAGTGTCATTTATTTAACCCAAGTGACAATATGGCCAACACCAGTTCTTGAGCTTTCAACAAAATCAACTCCTTTTCATAAATCACTCAATAATCCTCCCTCCTCTCTCTCCCTCTTCGCCATAATCAGACAATTCGATGAAATGACCATCAAACAGGCGGCATCATTTATCACAAAATGCGGAAAGCCAATTTGAGTAAATGCCCAAAATAAAAGGAAACGGACATATTAACAGTTTGACGAAAATGAATAATAACTTGTCGTTTGCTCAGTTACAAGGATTGAAAACAAAAAAACCAAAAAAAAAATCGTAATCTCTATGATAATCATTACCAAAAATTGATATTCAACACCTGTGACAGAAAATCGAAGAGTCTAAATTGAGTTACACCCTTGTTACAGTCAATGGACAAGCTGTCAGCTTGCATTTATTTAATTTCCTATGTAGTTTTATTAAAAACCTTTGGCTGACTGAGTCCTAGTCGCTTTCGCTTTGTCCTGTGTGCAATATGCAAAATATTCTATAATTCAATTTCATTGAATGCTGACAGAACAATAACAGTTTTCTGCATTGCAATGTCAGAGCTTATCAGAAGTTCATCAAGTGTTCAGTTCCCAAATGTACTCAAAATTCAAATGCAAATGATTACCACAAAATATGACATGGCTTTTGTTTGAGAATGCAAATAATTTGAACAAGTTGCAAGTTTATTTATTGTGAATGTGTCAAGCAATTATGGCAGCTTTTGTACTGTATTTATATGTCCACAAACTAAAATAAATATAAGTTACACACATTTCAAAAGAGTTAGCAAATAGACAATGATAACATTTAATTAGTAAAAATGTGTAAATCATTTTGACTTATGTGTAAAAACCAAGGCTGCAAACCGGTCCGAACCCGAACCCCTGAGAACCGGTTCGGTTCGGCTTTTTTGGGGTTCGCGAACCGGACCATGAACCAGGCGTCTTACATTTTTGACTCCTCGAACCTGAACCCGAACCGGACCACTTTTTCGAAAAATGAGGTTCGGTTCACCAATTTAATATGCTTAATGAGAGTTTTCAAAATTCGACAAAACAATGACTCAACGTCTGATTGCGAAGTCGAGAAGTTTATGAATGCTTTAACAAATATCAAATATAAAATCTGTGAATGATGTTATAGATTCCTTTAAAAAATTGTCCAAGATTACAACCATCGACAAGTGATTCAACATTTTGGTAAGGTCATAAAAACAAAGGCTTATAAAATATTCCTTTTACTATACTAGCTGTACCAGCAACTCAGGTATCAGTTTAACGCGCAGTTAAGAGCTAGTATAGATGAACAGCTCCTGGAAGATCTAGTGCCAATTAACCTAAACTAAGTCGATTCTAAAAGCTGATAATTGAAATAAATTAAGTAACGATAATTATGATTAAGCATATGGATAAAAGGTAAATATGTTTACTTTTAAACGTATTTATGATTCAAAAGTCAAACTATTCTTCTATGTGCAAGCGAACCAAGGTTCGAACCAGAACCTTGGTTTCAGGGATTCCAAGAACCGGTCTGCGAACCGAACCTTGGATTTTACAATGGGTTCGACCCCCGGACCGAACCTCATGGATAATTTTAAAGGTTTGCAGCCTTGGAAAAAACATGCATATTACTAGACAACCTGCAACGAATGTTGATGTTTCTGGTCGTTTATTTTAAAACCAAAGTCACTTAATCCTTTAAATGCTGGAACCTAAGCCATTTAGCAGATATTATTAGCCATCGCTAATCAGTACTCGTTTATAAGAATTATTTGCTGAATGGACCACTTGTTTGCTCAGCTGTGCTGGTGAATAATCTTACGCATTCGTTTGCAATTGGCTTTAAATATTTCATCCAAAACCCACTTAAGTGCAACTTCATAAAAGATTTAGGGAAATAGGGGAATGTCGGGTTTTCACTCTTGCGTTCAAAAATTTTCAGTGGAGTCTTCCCCATTTTTCTATGATAAAGCATCACCCTGGCTTATAACTAGACAGCGGATTTTGCAACTTTTTAAACCGATATTAATCCTAGTGAACTCAGAAAAATGTATATTTAAGAAATTTTTGCACATCACTTCCAATTTATTAAATAATTATTCAAGTCATCTTGGAATAGAGTGCAGAATCTTCGGACTTACATTAATGTACAGAGTCAGCTAATCATATAGTGTTGTGCACATTTACTGCGGCTTACTTGTATGAAAATCGGTTTAAAATATACAAAGTCCACTGTCTAGTTATAACTTTTTGATTTGTTCTAACTGACTTATGTGCTGGGAAAAATTAAATGATCCAATTTTTTTACATAATTTATTGCTTACTTACGTTAACAAGGTCATGCATAAAAAAAAATCACGATTCAAAATTGTATACATTTATTATACTAAAATCCTTTATTCTTTCAGAGAGTGTTAAGAATATTTCGTTAGGTCATTTCAGCGAAAAATCTCAGTATATAGTAATTTTTGTCATTTTAATACCCTTGCAGAGGGTACATTGATATTGTACAGATGTTTGTAACGCATAGAAGGAAGCATTTCCGCGCACATAAAGTATACAGGGTGCGCCATATAAAGTGTCGGTATGGCAGCACTGAATAAATATAAAAACAAGAAA
Source organism: Lordiphosa andalusiaca (assembly GCA_035044965.1). Taxonomy (NCBI): domain Eukaryota; kingdom Metazoa; phylum Arthropoda; class Insecta; order Diptera; family Drosophilidae; genus Lordiphosa; species Lordiphosa andalusiaca. The sequence goes on from JAWNNM010002824.1 coordinate 26,951, forward strand.
GAAAGTCGGTCAAGCCCGACTATAACATACTCTGTACCAAGAAAATTTTTCTTTTGATCATAACTCGAAAACCGTTCATCCGATCTTCTTCATTCCTTTGGCGGATCGATAAGTTATCCTAATAACTAAATATGTCCAGAAGGAACAAGCCATCTATCTTCAAAACTGTGGGAGATATGACGTTTTTTCTAAATTGCGGGGGCGGGAGGGGGCGTGGCCAAAATTAAAAAAAAAACTTGATCTGCCTGCAGACATTAGAAGCATATGTCCCATGCATGTCAAACCTCTATCTCTTACCATCTCTGAGATCTGTGCGTTCATACGGACAGACAGACGGACATTGCTATATCGACTCGGCTGTTGATGCTGATCAAGAATATATATACTTTATGGGGTCGGAGATGCTTCATTCTGGATGTTACATACTTTTGCACAAACTTATAATACTCTATGTACCTACGGTACAGAGTATAACAATCAACCGATTGCTATATGTTGATCTTGTTCCTTTAATTTGGTCCTGTACAATTTATTTCGACTACTTTTTGAACACAACATCAATCAAGTGGCCGCCTTTATTGGCCACAACAAAATGTGTCCTTTTTTGCGGCATTTTCCATCACTTTTTCGAGCGTCTCAGTCGATAAAGTGGCGATTTAAGCTCTTCAATGGTCTGTGGATCGCTGTCGTAAACCTTGCTTTTTAAATAGCCCCACAAAAAGAAGTCTGGGCGGACAAATCTGGAGATCTGGGTGGCCAGTCAATATCACTTTTTCACTTTTTTTTGGTCTTGTAAAGGTATTTCATGGATGCGGTGTGAATTTTCCGTGCCCCATATGCGACAATTTTGCTTATTAACACCACCAGAAAGCGTGAAATGGGCCTCATCGGTCATCAAAATTTGTTAGCACAATTGAACGATTATTTTCGATGAACAGCGTCACTATTTCGGCACGTTGTTTTGGTGTGAAGCGTTCCATGGTCAAAATTGTACTAGATTGATGTTTCCAAAACATGTCTAACAAAAGCAATCGGTTGGTAAATGTCAAAGTTATTCAGTGTTGCCATACCGACACCTTATATGGCGCACCCTGTACTATATTCTTGATCAGCATGACGCCATGCCCGTCTGCTTCTGGTACAAATACGCTGCACATTTTTCGGAACCGGCCGGATCGGATGACTATAGCATATAGCTGCCATAGGAACGATCTGTCGAAAAACTAGTTCTAGTGAGAAAAACTTTTTTAATTTTAGAGCAAACGTCTTTAAACTCTGTATTTATTTGAATGCTTCTCCATGATTCTGCCAAATTTGGTCGAAATCGGACATCTATATAGTAAAGCTGCCATAGAAAAGTATGGTTAGAAAAATAGTCTTAGTAAAAAAAACTTTTTTGTTTTCTATGTAAAATTGGCATATATTTATTTCATAAGCTTTCACACAATTCTTGCAGGTTTGGCATAATCGGATGACTATAGGTGAAAGCTGCCATAGGAATGATCGGTCGAGAAACTAGTTTTAGTGAGAAAAACTTTTTTATTTTCAAAGATAATGCCTCCAAACTTTTTATTTCGTAGTTTGCTATGCTTTGTCATGATTTAACCAAATTTGGTCGAAATCGGACACCTATATAGTAAAGCTGTCATAAAAAAGTAGAGTCTAAAAAGTAGTCTTATAGCCTATTCACACTGAGCACATCTTACATCTAACATTCCACATTCTGAGTTAAAGTGCTTAATAACTATTGGTTATGCCATCATCAAAATATTTTTGTTTTGTAAAATTATTCAGCGGATCAGTGGCTTTTTGAAAAGCGTTGCAAATATGTCAAATTTTGTCCGGATACATTTTTTTGACTCATAATTTTGGATGTTGGATGTTAGATGTGCTCAGTGTAAATAGCCTATAAGTGAGAAAAAATTGTTTGTTTTCAATGGAAATGTCCTTCCAATTAGTTAGAAAAACGTGCTGCAAGGGTATACAAACTTCAGTAGAGCCGTTGTTAAATTCCATCATTTTTTTTGACTTAACCACTTATTATTATAGAATGATTCATTAAAATTTACTCAATTTCAGCAAAATCTAATGATTAAGGGCCGTTTTCTTATCTTCTACATTGAGCTATCTGTCACATAAACCTACAAATAACAGAGAAAAATCTGAGTTTATCCAATACATAGCAGCTATGTAGAAGATAAGAAATCGGCGCTAAATCATATAGTTTCCATACAATCAACAGGCAAATGAGCATTGTAAATTACAATGAATTCTTCAAAGCGAATATAAACTTTAGAAATGATATTAATTTAAATACTTTATTTACTAAAATTATACCAACTGCAAAGGCATATAAACTTCGGGGGAGCCGAGGCTGTCCAGCCTCTCTGGTTTTTTAATTCTCTAATCACTTATAAACTGATTTAACTAATTGCTCAGTCAGTGCAAGTGGTTTCCCGGGGAGCTAATGTTTCACAGATGCTGGCAAAAAACTGTCACCAACATTTGATGCATGAGCTGGGAGCATGGCTTGTGTTGGCAATGCAACGCATTTCAATTGAATGTTTCTTTTCCCCCATTTGCACACGTATTTTCCTTCTATAAACACTCGGTTGAAGTTTCATTCCAAACATGGCACAGTGGGAAAAATGGCTTAAAAACAGTTGTTGAAAAGAAATAAGTAGCAGCAGCAATTTTTGTTTATAAATTCTTAGCGTTAAGCCAATTATAACAGCTGGGAAAACAACCTTTGGCAATTTGCAAGCGAAATCTGTGCACATTGGAAAAAGCGGGAAAATAAATTGCTGCAGCTGCTGCAACATTTGTGATGTTTTGATGAATCACAGCTGAGAGACTATAAGCCATACAAAAAAGTATCTGCCAAAGGAAGCCACTTGGCCCAGTGTGCATTGGATGGCTCTGCCATATTCTCAGCGGGTTGATAAGGGATTTGTTTGAGCGTATCCAGGGGAGAAATGTCATGCAGCGATTTTTCTTCTTTGCTTGAAGGAATCCGCTGACACTTAACCTCTGGGAGGGAAAATTTAATTTAGGCATAAATTGATTGAGCACATAACTCAGAGTGTTAACACGTTGTAGAAATTGTAGATCACAGGGGAGGGACATTCTATATTCTTTCTTTTCAATCAACATGTTTATGCAAATTGAACCCGTGGCGCGTAGATGAGTTGTGTTGCATACACCAAGATTTGATGCTATTGTTCAACATGAAAAGAAATAACATCAACATCTATTGCTTTGACAATTTCCATGACATTATTCTTAGCTATTTTTGGGTGGCCTTGTGGGTGGGTGGGTCCAGTCATGTCCAGCTTGCTGCTTACGCTATTGTTATGGGGCAATGATTTTATGATAAATGACGGAAGTTAATCATTGAATAGTGAAGAAAATGTTGGGGGCGGCAACACCAACAACAACAACAACAGCATAAACTACAGAAAAGAGAAAACGATACTGATATGAAAGAAGTTTGTCAAGGTTATGGAGCGGCAAGGGATACGAAAGTGGAAAGTGCAAAAACGAACAAAAAAGTTTGCCTGAGTGAATGATGGCGGTTATGGCTTAGCGGAGGAAGGAATGAAATGTCAGGCAAGGTCTAACTCATTTAAACATTGTCGTCGATATGGGTTAAAGAATCCAAATGTTGGATTCAAATAAAAGTTTATGTTCTTCGAGAAACTTTACGGTTTTAAAACCATAAAATTGCTGTAAGCAAAAAAGTTTTTTATTTTTAACTGTTTTTTTCTATGGCAGCTGTACCAAAGGGCTGAATGGCCGAATTTCATCAAACTTAGTGAAATAGCAAAACTTAGAAATCCGGATATTCAAAAGTAAAACAATGAAAATTTTCCATAATTTAAAAATTCGTTTTAAACAAGGAGTCAAAGGCGATTCATCATATATTTAAAAAAAATAATAGGAGGTGTCCCAGAAATCTCTTAAGATTTTCGTATAAACGATAGAATTTTGAGCTTTACTAGAAGAGCTTTAGAAGTAAATTTACAGAAATTATACAGGATACTTTATAATGAAGAAAGAAACTCATTTTGCAAAAAATATACTTCGCTTCATCGCCAAGTTACTTTCAAATCTATCAATTTTTGTCTTATAATCTAGTAGCATTTTGAAGAAACTTTACATATATAAACAAACAGTTTTAGTTCTAAATAAAAAACATTTATACGAAAATCTCTACAGATTTCTGGTACACCCCCCGAATATCCTAAAATAGGACTGAGACTTCTTTAAAATTAAACACCTTTTTTTTATAATTCAGGAAATTTTTTCTGAAAATCACAAAATTCCTTTTAAAACTAAAAAAAAAACATTCACTATTTTCCGGAAAAAACTCTCTGAGCTTAAGACAAATACATGTAGGTTGTATAAGGTTGGATAATAATATGGTGGATTAACATAAAGTATAAATGTAATGGTTAAATGAACAAAATACGTCTTTGTGTTCTCCTTAATTAAACGTAGCAACTTCGATATTTCACAAGACATCTGGCTTCTTCGAACAACGAGCAACGACTGACTCTCGCCTGTTTCGGGTCGTGCCGAATCGTCTTTTGCTCTCTATTCCTGTTCCTCGCTCTCACTCAGCTCTCCGCTTACTCTCTTTTGCTCTCTCGATCTCAATCCCATGCTATGTGTTCTGGCCTTTGGCCCGGAACCTACATACATTTTAGGTTTAAGAAAGGAAAGAAGTAAAAAAGTTGGCCAAGCCCGACTTTAAAGCACTCCCTTCCAAAGAAAGTGTATGCTCAGTTTGAATTTTGAAGCAGCAGTTGCAGCTGAAAGCAGCACGAAACACAAAGTGCGATCCTTCTACTTTTGGTACAGAGTATACCAATATTTTGTAAGCATTAGAGAAAAAAGTGAGTGAAGGCAGTACAAGGAGAAGAGGTGGTCTGGGTGTTAATACTCAGGACCTCGTAAAAACCAGGGATGCAAACCACTCGAAAATAAGTACTGGTTCGGTTCAGTGGTTCGCATAGTTTCTAAACCGCCGGTTCGGTTCAAAGCATAGTTTTTGAAGTTAAATGAACCGCGGTTTCGGTTCGGTTCAGTGGTTCACAAAGGCACATTATAAAATATAATTTCGGTGATGTGTCTACTCGACCATTTTTGAAATTTGATTCCTATATTCCAATCGAATATCTTTAAAATCCTTAGAGCAATCTGCATAGATTATTATGTCGGATTCCCAGGACTCGTCTATCAGTTCCTGGAGGAATGACCTTATTTATTGGCAGATTAAGATTGAATTAAGTTTAAGAAGTACCACAGAAAATTGTAAATATTGTCTAATGAAAAAACAAATTTGGATTGATGACAGGTAAATTAAGAGAACGGCGGCAAATTGCAGGAGACTTGTAAAACTCTCTTCAGGTCATCCTTAAAAGTTATATCGATCCGACAACGCTAAATATGAAGAAAGTCGAACGAAATGTTTGAAAATTATCTTTGGAAAACGATTCAAATTTCCTAATTAATCAAAATCATTGGCTAGAGGAAAGCAATTCCCGTTAAAACTCGTCAGAGAACTGAACCGAACCGAACCGTTTTTATTTGTGGTTTTCGGTTCGGTTCAGAAATTCTGAAAGGCAGTCGGTTCGGTATGCGGTTCGGTTCACCAGTGGGAATAAAAACCGGCTTAGCTCAGAACCGGTTTGCTTCCCTTGTAAAAACATCAACATCACATATGGCATCTTAGCGCATTCGACTATAAAGCACTCGCGTGAGTTTCGGTAAAAAGTGGAATCAAATGTTACTCAGCAAGCCAAAAATCAGATTCCTCTTTTATTATTAGCAAAGCAGAAAATGTTGACTTTAAAATTACAAGCGGTGCTGCAATTGTCTTTTCTCTCTCTCTCAATGGGTATTTGGGAATAATATTGTCAATTTGGACAAATCGTGGGTACCACATTCTTTTTGTACTGGCATAACTATTAACTTTCTATAAAACTAAATTTTCAAACAACAATTACAATTACAATTACCATGTAGCCATGGATTTTCAATTGAACACAATTTGCAATGGTGTGTTATTTTTTTTCAAATAATAATAATTGGAATAATAAAAAACTATTTCTGATTACAATTTCTTAGCAATTGCAATTGTAGCTTGAAATTATGATTATTAAATGAATATTTCAAATTGTAATTACTTGAGTATTAGTACCAATAAAGGGGGATAATTTAATAATGTTGCATTTGCAAAACATTTCAGTTTAGAATAATTCCACATTTCAAGCACAATTATTTAATAATCCCCCTTTACTGTTTCAATTGTTCAAGTAATTGTAAAAGTAGTTGTATTTTGTATTAATCAAAGAATAATCCCAGCTCGAACATACAATTACGATTAATAACAAGTTGTTGTGTCTAAAAAAGGTGATTAAAATCAAAAACGATAAATAAAAAGTTTCAATAGAAAACTGTTTTAATTATCTGAAATATGATAAATGATAAATTGGCCCCTGCAAGGGTTTCAAATCCGAGTTTCAAAAATTTTAGAAATTATTTTCTAGTAAATTCAAATTTCGGGTTATGTTTTTTTAGTTTCAGAAAACTCGTAAATTCTTTAAATTTGGATATTATTTATTCCAAGGCGATTGTCTAAAATCCACAAAACCTTTTGTTGAAATTGGCTTTCTCATTCTTATTAAAACTAGATTTTCGACCGATTGTTCCATTATAGCTGTATGCTTTTGTAAATATATAGTATAGTGCAGCGAACTGTTACCAGAAGACATTGGGCAAAGTTTGGTAAAGCTGCTGGGGCCAACTAGATACTAGCATATAGAAATCTTCTATAAAATTGATAAATTTATCAAACATCTAAAATAAATATGAAATTAGCCTTGATCCAAGTGGTTTAAGTCCAACGTCCCACTAGCAACTGTCATTCAAGTGGAGTAAATATACCATTTAAGCCATAACCACGCACTTTGGTTTCCAGCCATTACCTTCAAATAAATATGGCTGTGTGGATTCAAATCAAACAAAGCCACCTCAAGCACCCGACACATTCCTCAAAAACCAAGAGACATTGTCCGGATTCCGTAAGAAAGATGCCCGGATGCTACGGCCGGGCATCAGTCAACGTGGCGTGCAGCTTTATTTAAAAATTTATCATAATCTGCCACAGACGGTGGACATTTTGAACCATTTTGCATTCCCTCGACTAGAAAAACGATGATGAAGCTGTATGTGTAGCTGGGCGTGTTATCAGTTGGCCCGCAGGCATTGTGATTGTCCTGTCTTGGCCACGTTGTGGCATGATTAATTATTTGGCAAATATTTGAAGTGCCGCCTCGCATCGAACACGCAAATTAATCAAATCAAAGCAAGAGGCACAAAAATTAAGCGAGTGGGCCGCCGGCGTCTTTTGGGCTATTTTTAATTAGTTTTCACTTTTTTTTCCGACTCACTTGATGGACAGCTGCTAGAGCCCCCACCCCCCGCAATTCTCATACGCAATTTGTTTGCTGTTCTACTTAACTAGAAAACATTCCGTTTATTTTACACAGGCACGCGGCTGACTTTTGCATTATCTTTATGCTTACTTTCAATTATTTTGGTTTTTATGGTTATTATCAAATGCTACGAAATATGTTAATTGATTTCATCTGGTTGAAGCTATTTTTTGTTTGATTGAAAATTGGTTTGTGTAAATATTTGTGTTTTTTTTTTTGGCACACAAGTCCATAGCCATGATGTGTTTATACCAACTTATTTTGTTTACAGACAGCTTGGCGAATGCCTGATAATGTGCGGTTTTATGGTATAACATACTCTGTACCAAGAATTTTATTTGATCATAACTCGAAAACCGTTCATCCGATCTTCTTCATTCCTTTGGCGGATCGATAAGTTATCCTAATAACTAAATATGTCCAGAAGGAACAAGCCATCTATCTTCAAAACTGTGGGAGATATGACGTTTTTTCTAAATTACGGGGGCGGGAGGGGGCGTGGCCAAAATTGAAAATAAACTTGATCTGCCTGCAGACATTAGAAGCATATGTTCCATACATGTCAAACCTCTATCTCTTACCATCTCTGAGATCTGTGCGTTCATACGGACAGACAGACGGACAGACGGACATGACGGACATGACGAACATGACTCGGCTGTTGATGCTGATCAAGAATATATATACTTTATGGGGTCGGAGATGCTTCCTTCTGGATGTTACATACTTTTGCATAAACTTATAATACTCTATGTACCTACGGTACAGAGTATAAAAAGGCCAATAGTAAACTTAACAAGTAAGGGCGCTGCAGTCGAGTTTCCCGACCACAAAATACCCTGTTCATTTGTTTTCATTTAATTGTTTTTGAATTTAACAAAATTATCCCAAATGTAGGCAACACTTTTTTCTAGTCCTGACCAACAAGTGGGGGGGTGCTCTTATCAGCTCAACTGTTTCGCTTATAACTCCGGTGTTTTTTGTCCGATCTGATTGTACTTTTCAGAATAGATATATATTGGGCCTAGCTTGATGTATACTAAACCACGAGGCTATTTAGGTCTAGGATTTCTAGAGGAGGTCTAGGTTTTTTTTCAAATCTGAAACAAACTTGATCTGCGCACAGCATAAATCTACCTTCGTGCAAAAATTTGTGGCTCTATCTCTTATAGTCTGTGAGATCGACGCGTATATACAGACAGACAGACGGACAGACGGACATGGCTATATCGACTCGGCTGTTCATGCTGATCAAGAATATATATACTTTATGGGGTCGGAAAATTTTCCTTCTCCCTGTTACATACATTCGCACAACTTCATGATCCCCCTTTTCCCATTTTCAATGGGAACAGGGTATAAAAACTAAATTTATTTATAGAATTTAAAATCCAATGGACTGAATTTAAGTTGGCAATTATTTGATGGGTGTATGTATTTTAGAATTTTATTAAATTTTCAAGAGATCTGCTTTTAAAATCTTATTATCAGATGATCATTGTACATCCGAATACAGCTTTATCAGGTATCAAGGCATTAGCTTGAACAAATTTAGCTGTTCATCTTAGCCAAATACTTACTGTTATAAATACTTTCCATAATCTTACTTTCCTACTTACCTGAACCTGGGTCACTGCTTAATACATTTACCAATTCTAACAAATGAAATGTTGCATAAGCAATTTCTAGACAGAATACTTGGTGCATCGTGATATTTAACAGAGTCTGCTTGTAAATCAATTGTCATAACAATAGATAATGAGATAATGAGACAAAATAAGATCAAATATCGTGTTGATCTCCCAATATAATTTCAAAAATATTAATTTTTAAATATCCAAGAGTTACTATTTAATATCAATATGATGCTGAAGTATTGCATTGATTCAAAAAATATTATATTAATAAGCGAAATTCTTACAGTGATATGAAAAATACCCTAGTGACGTGATTTTAGATCAAAGTAGACATCGAAAATCTGAGGGCAGAAAGAGACAAAGAGCGACAGCTATAGTCCAACTCGAAAAAGGCAAAAACAATGTACATGGCTCTGCCGCAGCACGCCAGACAGCGAACACTCTTCCGATTTGTCTGTTTTTGCTTTCATTGCCGATTGCAGTTCCCAACTGCTTAAAACGGTGAGCGTATGGAGAGACATTCAAACAGCGACAGTCATTAGCGAAATGCCTACTGAAGGTTGAATCGGGAGATTCATGAAACAGTACTATAAAGGCAACCAGCTCTTTTTGGTGTATATAAATGCATAAGTTGTTTCCAGTTGTGAACAAACGCAACTTTTCGGGACCTCGAGCCAGCTAAAGTCACTAGTTTTCATTCTAATATATCTTTGACATTTGAACCATGTCCAATTTGTACTATACAAATATAGCTTTGATACATAATAATACATTATACAATAATACCTCTTTGATATTATAAAATCATATAAAAATAGATCAGGGATATTAACAAATATCAGATTGTTGATCTCAAACATTTCACATTGATATGTTCGAAATGTACGAGTGATATTTTCGATCATATCAACTGGGTATTCTTCAGATGAAGGCCGATTCGATACTGAAAAATTCCCGATTGATACTAAATATCGTGATCTTTTTTTTCTGTGTGTCCAACCTCTTTCTCATACCATCATACCATACAACCTTTATCCATACATACCAATGTACAGATCTGTACATTCATAGGGACAGACAGACGGACATTACTCGGCTTTTGATACTGATCAAGAATATACATACTTTATAGGATTGGAGATGCTTCCTTCTGGCTGTTACATATTTTTGCACAAACTTATAATACTCTATATAACTTCGGTACAGGGTATAAAAATCGGATATCAATCCGAAACGGGATTAAAAACAGGGTAATCCCGGAGCAGGCTTCAAATGATCCTGTTTTTTGGGATTAAAACGAAAAAGTGGGAGACAAATCAATCTTTTCCCGGGTCGTTTCAAGACTATCCGGTAATACCCTGTTTTCAATCCCGTTTCGGATTGATTTCAACTTTCAGGCCATACAAAAATCATAGCATAGGTATCATAGGTAGGTAGCAAACAAGTTGCATCCATTTTGAATGCGGTTGCATCCGTGACTTTTCGAGTTGTGACTTGACATGGTATCGATTATTTTGCCTATCGTACGAGTATCGTTACAACTGCCAGCACTAACAAAAACAATGAACAGCTGTAAGACTTTAAGTGCAAAATCACAAACGAAAATGTTTGTGTTTTGGCCAGTCAATGGTCTTATAACTTGTCATAAATGGAGCCTGGTCTACAAACTTCATTGGCAAGACTAGAAAAGCACTTAGTTTTTCATTCTATGAGAAAATTTTGTGGGTATAAAAAGTCAGAGTAGAAAATGTTTATCTCTCTTCAAGATTTTCGATGATTCTTAGTGTTAAAAGCCTAAGATTGTCGCTCTGAATTGTCAAATTTATCACAGAAATGCCGCCAATGCCGTTGAGCACCCTTTCGTTAGTTCACGTGTGACCCCATTCTGCACAAATTCAGCTGGCATATCTACAAGCCATAATCCATGGCCTAACCCCATCAATTAGGTAACCTGTCAGCATGTCCGAGGGGCTTACAGGTGTTTGCTCTTTTCACTCATACTGCGCTACGTCAGCTGTAGTGATTCCCATTCTCCCATACCCCGTACCCATTCTCCCATTCTCCCATACCCGTACCATCATCATCATCAGCATAATTTATTATATCAAAACACTAGACACACTCAGCATTTGTTTGCTGAACCATTTCACACACGGGCATAAAGCAATCACAGTCACAGGATCCCCTGCACGTGCAGGTGGGCAGATATAGAAATTCACTTTCCTTCCAGAAATCCACCACAGATTGGGCGTTATTCCGTCCATAAAAAGCCTTTGCTGTGTTCATTGTTTTCTCACACTCACAAAAGAAGTTGCCCTTCATCACTGTATCAAAGCGCCCCGCACACACCTCAATGACCAGCTTATCAACCGGATGAGCATTAGAGCCCTGTCCCATCTTTGGTTCCGCCCTCATTATGATGTTATGCATTACTGCCACATCCATGTCAACCAGTATGGTTGAAGTGGCTTTGGCATTATACACCCGTTTCGTCAATTGGTTATCCACAAAGATATCATAATGATCGATATCGGAATGATCGTGTACAAACCACTCAATGGTCAAAGAGTGTGAATCCAATTTGCGTGCAGCGCAAAGACTCACCGGATAACTGGTTCGCGGCGAAGGATGCTTTTGTTTAGTGCCACGAAGTTCGTTCAATACCTGTTTCCGTACATGGGCCATGGCTGAGATGTCCATGAAGAGATTCTTGGCCAGCAATTTCATTTCCTGTCTCCGCTGACCCTCGGGAGATTCGAAAAACTTTGCTCGCTTCAGGGCACAGCGCATGTGCATACAATGACAACAACAACATAGTCCTTCATGGAACTGACCATCATCTGGACTAGTGGGTGGATGAGTGATATCTTTGAGACGCGACTCTTGAGTGGATTCGATATTGCTGGGTTCACTGATCACTGAGCCCTCTGCGCTGACCAAAGTGAAGGAGGGCATTGAACGTGTCTTTGAGCCGGAATTGGAAGTGCCACCTTTCGACGAAGTCGTCTTTCTGGCGCCAGTCGAATTGGAGCCTGTTGATTTGACCAGGGCAAATGCACCCATATCCGATTTCGATGTGGCTGTTGCTGTTGATGTGGAGGTCCTTGAGGCAGAGCCAGAGTTCCTGCCACGTGTGCCATTTTTTCTTCTCTTCCGCCGATTGACAGAACTTTGCGACTTGCTGCTGGAACTTTGTGTAAGTTTTGGAGAACTGGGTGGTGGCGAAATGATTTCTTCGGACTTTGGATCCGGACTCGAGTTTTGGGAAGAATTATTTAATGAGATGGCTGAGCTCGCCCTGATCGATGCTGATGCTTCGCCGGGCAAAACTATGCTCACCCTTTTGGACATTGCGTAATTTTGATATGAAAGGAAAGGACTTAAAAGAAATCGGCAACACTTTAACTAGTAATTTGGGAAATTATAAGAATATCGAAAGAAATTATATGTCATATGGCTGAAAGATTAAGAAAAACATTCTTTATCGGTTTTATCTCATTAACTCGACAAATTCCGTGTACTTTTTTCGACGAAGATGACAGATGAAAGTTAGCAGAAAGGAGAGGTAGAAAGGAAGGAACAAAGGTAGAAACGAATGAAGAAATAAAAGAGTATGGTAGGACAGAGAAGGCCAAAGAAATTGGAAGGAAGGAAGGGGAAAGAAAGGCGGAAGGATGGAGAAATATAGGAGTAAGAAAGGAAGGAAGAAAGAGCAAAATTAGATAAAAACATGAATAGATCAGAAAGAATGTACGTAGAAAAGAAGGATGAAGTAATTTAAATACCCACTCGATAAATGTAATTTAAATAATAAGGATAGCTAAACGGTTGCTAAAACTGTCGGCTGGTCTCTTAGCTATGCCAATTCTCAGACAAACTAAATGCCTTCGCTCATACCCAGCGTCGCGATTTGTACGCCGCAACCTTGACTGGCTAAACAGCTGATTGAGTGTAGCTGGGTAGAAGCCGAAAAAAATAGGAAGCCAGCTAAATGGACTCAACAATAAATGCAAAAACGATAACCATGACTTCTGGTTCCATATACAATCAAAATACTCCTGCATTTGCACTTTAATTAGTTAGATCAATTAAAATTTAAACAAAACACCCGATGTAAACGAGCGCAATGCAATTTTGTTTTTGAAGGGTGATATTTTTTCGTTGAGCAGTCAGCAGCCTTAGCTGACCCCCAGCGGAATAAGTTGTCTTTTTAGCCAGCTCTATAATTAGTTTGTCTAAGAACTAAGCTTGACCTGTTGAGTAAGCAAAAAAATTTTGGCACGGCAAGTTCTTACTTACCGTCTTTAACGGTAGACGGTAAACGGTAGATGTGGGCTAGTGTGAATAGGCTATAAGGGCCGTTTACTAATCTACTACACAGAGCCATCTGTCACATAAGCTTACAAACTACAGAGCAAGATTTGAGTTTATCTAACACATAGCAGCTATGTAGGAGATGAGAAATTAGCCCTAAGTCATCTTGAAATTGAATACAGATTATTTTGGTAGTTTTTTAAACATAAAAGTGTCAACATCATACAGTGTTGTGCACATTTACTTTGGCTTACTATGAATGTAAATCTGCTGTACAATCATTACTCATATAATTCCTTCCCTCAGGTCTTCTACACATAACCAATTACTTAAAAAACTGGTATTCCTTTTATCACCCATTCCCATTGGATCCATTACTCTAAACTGAGGCGGCATTCTGTTTACATGCTTGCCGACTTAAAATTTTGCAAAACCATATCGATGAGCATTGATGCTCAATCTTTTTCAATGAAGACAAATGGTTCTGATTTACTGGCCCCATTTTCGGCTCCCCACCCCCCCCTGGGCAACGACCGTCCGCACATTGAATCACCTAAGGCAACGAGCGTTGAATTTGAATGTCTCCCGCACGTCGTGTCGCCACTTTGTCAATATTTATGCTGCTTCTATGCGGATTCCGCCAAATTTGCATAATGCCCGGACCGGAGTTTTGTTTTTGCTTTATTTTGAGGCGCATATTAAATGAACCTTTCGACTTTATATTTTTGGGCACTAATTAAAACAGATTAGAACTACAAGGATGCATAATGAGTGTCCACTTAAGTCAAAGCTTTGCCACTTTGAAGCCAAATTCAGTGAGGTTCTATTAAAGCGGTGCTTCACATTTGACTGTGCATATTACATGGCGTATGATTAATACGCTTGCCGCATTACGCATACGCCTAGTTGCCTGGATAATACATACAACCCGCCACTGCTACAAAAAAAAAAAAAAGAGGGCACATATAATTTCTGCCTTTATGATTTATCTAATACCATAAGAACGTGGCCAACAATATGTTTTATCTGTGTGCCGCACAGCAGGCGAACAGCAGCCGGCGGGGGGTAAGCCGACAGAAGGCAACCGCCAGGAATTTTAATAGACTTTTCCCTATACCCAGCAAAACGTATGTAATTGCATTTGACAAACGGCACACGAGTTGTTATGTTGTTTCTAAAGTTCGAGTATCATAAATAAATATGATTTGACAGAAGGTAAAAACAACAACAACAACAACAACACGTTTAATGGGCCCAGCAAGGGTCTTAGCAGTTAACGAGGTTGCCATGAAAAAGTTGAATATAAGCAATGTAAATGGATTAGAAATGAATGCCTTAAGAATAAACTGGAGAATGATGCGTAAATTAGGAAAAAAGGCTTCAAAACCTAAACTTTCCTTTATTTTGAACTGCAACAAATAGAGCTGTGAACTACAATTACCATTACATTTATTGGATTATTGGAAAATACAATTACCATTGCAAGTACAACTATTTCGATATTTAAATTTAAAAAAAAATACACATATTTAAAAAATGTATTTGAAATAATTCAATTAATTGTATGTTGAAATAATTTTAGTAGTTTCGGTTTGAAAGTTTTAGATTAAAAAAAAATATTGGACAAAAAAACCAAAATAGTCGTATTTCCATTATCAAATAATTTAATTATTTGGCATAATGTTCTACGGTAATATCTAATATCCTCTATTTTAACTTATTTAGCCCGTGGCTAACAATTTTAAATTTTTTTTATTTTAATTTTCCTTCCGGTTTTCGTGTCGCTCGTTGGCGGTTGCGCCTCTCGGTCGGTTGGGCGGGAGGTGGGCTGCTATTTTGCTTGGGGTTCGCGCGTAACAAGCTTCGGATTGGTGTCGCATGGGCCACTTGAACGTACTGCGTATTGTACGTCAACGTCCTTATAATATATGTATCCCGAGCATCTTTAAGGTTACTGTATGCCTTCAGGAATAATTATACTCTGTACCGTAGGTACATAGAGTATTATAAGTTTGTGCAAAAGTATGTAACATCCAGAAGGAAGCATCTCCGACCCCATAAAGTATATATATTCTTGATCAGCATCAACAGCCGAGTCGATATAGCCATGTCCGTCTGTCCGTCTGTCCGTCTGTCTGTCCGTATGAACGCACAGATCTCAGAGATGGTAAGAGATAGAGGTTTGACATGTATGGGACATATGCTTCTTATGTCTGCAGGCAGATCAAGTTTATTTTCAATTTTGGCCACGCCCCCTGCCGCCCCCGCAATTTAGAAAAAACGTCATATCTCCTACAGTTTTAAAGATAGGTGGGTTGTTCCTTCTAGATATATTTAGCAATATGGATAACTTATCGACTAGCCAAAGGAATGGTGAAGATTGGATGAACGGTTTTCGAGTTATGATCAAAAGACTGTTCGCTGCTGCAGCGCAGAAGCAGAGCTGCTTTCAGCTGCTACTGCAGCATCAAAATTTATGCTGAGCGTAGAATTTCGTTGGTACAGAGTATGCTATAGTCGGGCTTGACCAACTTTCTTTCTTGTTTTTTTTATGGCTTACAAAAAAATAAATTACGCAAGAACTAAAAGTGATATTACCAAGCGGTTTTCTGTGTTCGATAGGTAATCGGCTAAATTAAATTTAGAAATTATTGTTGTTTTTGTTGCCAAGCTTGTTGTTGTAATCTAGTTCAAAATTGGGCCAAAAATTCGAAATGTTTATCTCATTTTATAACCCTGCAAAGGGTATTATAATTTTGCCCAGAAGTTTGCATCGCATAGAATTATTCATTTCCGACCCCATAAAGTATATATATTCTTGATCAGGATGACGAGCTGCGTCGATTGAGCTTTGTCCGTCCGTCTGTCTGTCTGTTTCTACGCGAACTAGTCTCTCAGTTTTAAAGCTTTCGTGCTGAAATTTTTGCACAGAGTCTTCTTTTTGTTATAAAAAATAATTTATTGTAGACTGCTTCACCGACTAACCCAAGTTTTTGGTACAACGCAAGAAGGAGTCTCTCCTGAGAACAAGTAGAAAAGTGGCCGCCCGATTCCATGAGGCATTTGACAAATAAAAAAAATTAAATAAACAAAATGAAATTAGAGGAATGTGTAAAAATGTTCCACTCAAAAATTAAGTTTAGTATGTCTGAAGCCGTAACCTTAACCTTATAAAGAAAATCGGAAATAAATTGTTTAGATTTATTTATATAATATTTTTTCAAATTAATTTCCATTTCAATGATAACAAAGCAATTGAACAATTTCAATACCGCATGATTTGATCGAAATACGTCAGTCGGGGAAAACAAAATAAATATAAGAAAAAGCAAATAAAATAGAAATCAAGCGACTGAACTCATCTGCTGACGAAAACAGACTGACTCTCTCGGGTGTCTGACAACCTAAAAAACAACGCATCTGCCTACTTTGTTCTGGAATTCATTTGACCTGGATGACTTTTCTTTTCCGCCTTCAAACTCTGGTTTTGATTTAGGCTCTCAATTCTTATTATGAATATTTTTAGGTATATCGGTAGGTCTGCTAATTAATGTAAAGGTGGACCCAAAAGCTGCTCCATTACACCAACACCCAAAGAAATAAACACTTTCCGAACCCAGACACTTGCCAGTCATTTCAAATGGAACGAGAAAGCTAAGCTATCTTCCTCTATGCCGAAGTTTTTATACCCTTGCAAGTGCTCGCTTAAATATTTTCAAAAGTAATATTTTTTCCCACAACGACCCATTTTCCGACCGATCATTCGTATGGGAGCTATATGATGTAGTCTATAGATTTGGCCAAAAACTTGTAAAATTATGTGAAAGCATGTGAAACAAACAAATACAAAATTGCAGGACGCTACCATTAAAAACAAAAAAGTTTTTCTAACTAAGACTGTTTTTCAGACCCATCTTTTGTATGGCAGCTATTCCCTATAGTTGTCCGATTTTAATAAAACTTGGTAGAATTATAAAAAACCAATAGAAAACCTACGACTACAAAGTTGGAGACGTTTCCATTGAAAAGCAAAACAAGTTTTTCTCACTAAAACTAGTTTTCCGACCGATTGTTCCTATGGGAGTCATAAGATATAGTCATCCGATCCGGTCGGTTCCGACATATTAGTACCGCGCAGCAAAAAAAAAAGACTCTGTGCAAAATGTTCACCTTGTGCTCAAAAATATTGATGTAAGCATTTTAAAAAAGGGATATTTCTTCATGTGACCTGTGAAATGCTTTCATTTATAACAGCTAAAACCCCCTTTTGAATGCATTTATGCAAACAAACTTTTTGGTCACCATTAATAGCAGCGGGGAGAGTATCTCTCACACTAAAAGCGGCAAGGCCATCCCAGTCGGACTTTTCATCATGAAAAAGGTACTTTCTCATGCTTACTTTTCACATGAAGCTGAGCCTTCCTCTTCGTTTTGCAATGGAAACGCCGAAAATCTCAGAGGTTGCAACCGTTTCCGTTTAAGTGACGTCATCAGCCTTCTGCTTCTTTACTTTCTTAGTACTCCAGATGTACATACTTACTTTTTATATCGTAGGTGAGAAGACATGAGACGTTCGCTGACAAACCCCTGAGTTTTTCATGTTTTCGAATGAAATTTCAGACTTTTAGCCTTACAAATAACTGATAAAATAACGTGTGAGTTTTTCATGCTATTATAAGTACTAATTGCTTGCAACAAAATCATGTACTCACTATTTCAGTGAAATTTCATGCCACTTGATGTACTGATTGTTGTCAACACATAATGCAAAGTCCGACTGGGTTGAGCATAACACACACACAAAGGCGACTGTCTGTTTCTACGCTGCCTCTCGTTGTTTTTGCGCGCATTCTGCTTTGGGATTCCCAAACGGTTATAGCATCGCTGGCATTGAGAGACATCTAAGAAACGTTCAGTTGATCGCTGATGATAGAGGGTGGTTCCTCTTGAAACAGCTGTACGATCTATCAGCCTCCTTTGTGGTGCTGTTTCCATGTTTAAAGTTGTGCTAAAGCATAACATGACCTAGAGAAGGTTAAAAACTGCAGGTGTACTTTTCTTCACAATCATAAAAAACGAACTTGCTTTCAAGCTAAACCATTTGTGAACTTGATTTTGGAATCAACGAATGGTTTTATAAACAACTGTCAAGCTAGTTCTATCGGATTCAGCAGCTGGTCTGTCAATCCTTTATTGGTTTACTTCACTTCAGCTCCAAACTTTTACACCACATTTTAATTGCCTTACTATATAAATATTTTCTATTCAATAGAAAGCTGAAAAGAAAAACTTCAGAAACTAGAACCACCCCCCAAAATTGGCAGCTAAAAGAGCATTCTCATTCCATTCCAACACCCTAAGGAAGAAATGTCGAAGCACAAAACATCTATAAATATATATAAATAAAAAAATACACAAAATATTGATAACAAATCAGTAAAGCGAATTCAATTATTTTGATGACGGACAACGGCTGCGGGACAAACGTGGGGGCTTAAGTTTAATCATTTTCTGACAGTCGCTGAAGTCACTTGAGTTATGTGTATTTAGGTTGTTTGGCCCCCGGGTATTATGCGGCCAAATCGCATGTCGCTGGAAACAGTGGCAATGGCAAGGCAGAGTCCTTAACTTTTGCCACTTACCGCTGCTTGGGCTGGAGCTCAAATTCCAGTTCCGCGTTAAGTCATTTTCAAAACTAATTCAAAAGTTTGTCCTGATGAAAAGCGAAAAACTTTTCGTTCCATCAGCAACTGACATACTGAGAGCTTTTCGGCAATCTGAGGAAAGATGTGTTTTTTTTGTTTTTTTTTTTCATTTTCTTAATCACCAGCAAGCTGCAGGCATATTTAGATTCAGTTAAAGGATTAAACATTAAGATTAAGGTGTAAATTTCAAATGAAATTGTTGACTAAAGACTCATAATTTCTTTAAGACCAAACAGATTATATATATATACATATATATATATATATATATATATTATTACTTACCAGAATTCGGCTGAACAATTTATCATAAACTTTTATATGGGCTCGGGGAGCATATGGCAAATGTTAACGATTTAATTCTCACACAATTGACATGATACTAAAAACCAACAATTTTATGGCAGTTTTCTGCCGCAGCCGTCAGCTTTGAGAGCAATTAGCTGGGGGGGCTTTGGTTGTGTTGCTGGGGTCAGTAAATATGGCACTTCACAGATGGCCCACTTGGCCTAGGTTATTGTGGTGGTTCATAAGCGCATACAAGTGCGTAAAGAAGGGTTCTGTGTGTGTGTGTGTGTGTGTGCGTGCGAGTCGTTAAGTCGTTTTTCAGAAATGTGATTTCCGGCTAAAGTTTATGGAATGAAACGTTCCATTCTGCTTGGTTAAGTTTCATCTGCTTGCTGAGTAATTGGTGAACCCAAGCTGAAAATTTTGATGCCTGTCTTGAGATTTAATTAATGTTTGCCATAAATCCAACTGTTCTTGGGACTCCTTAGAAATTGGGCCTACAGAATTCCAAATCTGTTATCAGTTTTTTTACATTTGACACCATTTTAAGTGGTAAAGTAGGGTACGTAAACTGGAGACAGAAGAGAGGAAGGAGACTGCCATAACTGAGAAGCGTGTAAACCCCTTATATATTATTTTTATACTCTGTATCAAAGGTACATAGAGTATAATAAGTTTGTGCAAAAGTATGTAACATCCAGATGGAAGCATCTCCGACCCCATAAAGTATATATATTCTTGATCAGCATCAACAGCCGAGTCGATATAGCCATGTCCGTCTGTCCGTCTGTCTGTCCGTATGAACGCACAGATCTTAGAGATGGTAAGAGATAGAGGCTTGACATGTATGGGACATATGCTTCTTATGTCTGCAGGCAGATCAAGTTTATTTTCAATTTTGGCCACGCCCCCTGCCGCCCCCGCAATTTAGAAAAAACGTCATATCTCCTACAGTTTTAAAGA
This sequence comes from Lordiphosa andalusiaca, assembly GCA_035044965.1. NCBI lineage: Eukaryota > Metazoa > Arthropoda > Insecta > Diptera > Drosophilidae > Lordiphosa > Lordiphosa andalusiaca. Next base: position 47,360 of record JAWNNM010002824.1, read on the forward strand.
TAGGTGGGTTGTTCCTTCCAGATATATTTAGTAATATGGATAACTTATCGACTAGCCAAAGGAATGGTGAAGATTGGATGAACGGTTTTCGAGTTTTGATCAAAAGACTGATCGCTGCAGCAGCGCAGAAGCAGCGCTGCTTTCAGCTACTACTGCAGCATCAAAATTTATGCTGAGCGTATAATTTCGTTGGTACAAAGTATACTATAGTCGGGCTTGACCGACTTTCTTTCTTGTTTCTTGTTCTAAATTTAAATGCGGTTTTCTAGACTATTTTTCTATATTTTAGGGCGTTTATTAGTTGCCCCTTTTATATTCCGAATGCACGGAATTCGTGCTTGAGAATTACAAGGGGTGTCTTTTTAATATTTCTAGACTCTTTTGTCTATATTTTAGGGTGAATTTCTAAATGGCGTGTCTAAATTTTCTAAAACTAAGGGCGTTTTTCTAAGATCGCCCTATTTGCAATGTATTTTTTTTCTAAATTCAGAGCGAATTCGCCCTTAATTTAAGAAAGTATTTAGGGAAAAATTTAGAAAAATTACCCTAAATTTAAGAAAAATAAATCAAATTTCTAAATTTAAGAAATTATTTTCTAAAAGTTCTTTTTTAGGTTTGGTTTTTCTAAGTTTAAGAAAAAACAGTCTAAAAGCAAGAGAGAAAAATTATTTAGGGTGCATTTTTAAACACAAGAACATTAATTTTTTGAGTGTAGCTGAATACCCGGCCTTGCCCGGGTCGGCGAACCTCTTCCTCCTCAGCGGTTTCATTTGCTCTGACAGTGAGAGCTCGAGTTCTGAGTCGTCGGAGACGTTCTTCTCGCTCCTCAGCTGCTTCACTTGCTCTGGCAGTGGACGCTCGAGTTCGAACTCCGCTAAGTCGGACATTTTGCTCCTCAGTGGTTTCATTTGCTCTCACAGTGGAAGCTCGAGTTCTAAGACCTTGGAGACGTACCTCTCGCTCGCAGTGGAAGCTAGAAAATATTTTCTTCTAGATTTTAGAAAAACCTTTCTAGATTTTAGATAAAAAAAATAACATTTTCAACTATTAGGGACAGACAGAAAGGAAAAGGAAGTGAGTGGGGGCATCTCCGATATATATTCTTGATCAGAATCAACAGCCGTGTCGATATATCCCTACGAACGCACAGATCTCAGAAATGATAAGAGATAGAGGATTGACTTGTATGGGACAAAAACTTCTTATACTTGCAGGCAGATTCAGTCTTTTTTCAATTTGTGCCACGCCCACTCCCGCCCCCGCAATTTGGGAAAAATCGTAAAATCTTTCACAATTTTAAAGATAGAAGTTTTGTGCCTTGCAGACATATTTAGTAATCAGGATTATTTATCGATCCGCTGAAGGATTGGTAAAGATAGGATTGATGATTCACAAGTTATGGGGAAAACAAACATTTATGCTGGGCAGCACCGGCTTAAGCCGCGATGGGCAGCACTTACAATCTTTGAAAGGTACAGAGTGTGTTATATATTCAGGCTTGAACGAGATTTTTACCTTATTTTAAGGTGCTGTCTTTGGTTGCTGTTTAAGGTGAGCTCAACCTCAAAGTATGCTGGAAGATTGTAACTATCTTTTGGTGCTAGGATGTAAAAAAATCCAATAAACTAAACTAAACTAAAAAAATGCTAAATTGGAAATGAAACTGTCGTCTTTCTGATGGTATCATTGGATTTGGCCCTAATTTGCCATTTAAAATTGTTAAATTAAAATCAGGGATGCAAACCGGTTCGAGCTGAACCGGTTTTGAACCGAACCGAACCGCTTATTCCCGCTGGTGAACCGAACCGCAAACCGAACCGGCTTCCTTTCAGAATTTCTGAACCGAACCGAAAACCACAAATAAAAACGGTTCGGTTCGGTCCAGTTCTCTGACGAGATTTAACGGGAATTGCTTTCCTCTAGCCAATGATTTTGATTAATTAGGAAATTTGAATCGTTTCCCGAAGATAATTTTCAAACATTTCGTTCGACCCTCTACATATTTAGCGTTGTCGGATCGATATTACTTTTAAGGATGACCTGAAGAGAATTTTACAAGTCTTCTGCAATTTCCCGCCGATCTCTTAATTTACCTGTCATCAATCTAAATTTGTCTTTTCATTAGAAAATATTTTCGATTTTCAAATTTCAATGTAAATCTGCCAATAAATAAGGGCATTCCTCCAGGAACTGATAGACGAGTCCTGGGAATCCGACATAATAATCTATTCAGATTGCTCTAAGGATTTGAAAGATATTTGAATGGATTATAGGATTCAAATTTCAAAAATGGTCGAATAGCCACTTCCCCGAAATCATAATTTATAATGTGCCTTTGTGAACCACTGAACCGAACCGAAACCGCGGTTCATTTAACTCCAAAAACCATGTTATGAACCAAACCGGCGGTTTAGAAACTGTGCGAACCACTGAACCGAACCAGTACTTATTTTCGAGTGGTTTGCATCCCTGATTAAAATTGCTGCAAGTCTTAAAAATGTCAGCCGTGGAATACAATGTGTTGAGCTGCAGCAAATTTGATAAGTTGTCTTCAAAACTTAGTTTTAAACAATAAATAGAGCCTTCAATACATTTTACAATCGTAGACAAAACACAAACTAGTGAATTTTCAAGTTTAATCAATTTTATAGAACCCAAACTTTAGTTTTAATGAAAAAATTTCCTAAAAATGCTTTCAATTCGTAATTATAAATTCGTAATTTCAGCTTGCATTCAACTTTCCATTATGTTTAATTCACAAATATTCCTCTTGCCCTTGTAAATTCATGCTAAGTCCTACTGAAATTTCTACAGAAATTTATGCAAAAATTTTTAGAAACATGAAACATTTTCTCAGTTGCAAACATGAATTAGCTATAATTTAACATCCACATCTACCAACGCAATGAATAAATTGTATATTCTTGCAAATGAAATTCTAATTTTGTTAAGTTTAAGGAAAATATTGAAAATTTGTGTTGCTTTGAAAGCAACCGTTTTTGAATGGGCCCTCACTGATCAAGTAGTTTTCCCAGCATACCAGTTGAATCTTTTGTGGCAAACTCTTGAAAAAACTCTTTCATCTAACCAAATTTGATTTTACCTTTTTTCTTTAGAATTTGTGCTGTATTCTGAAGTACATTTTCCTGCTCCCTCTCTCTCTCTCTCATTTTCTCTCTCTGTTCCTCCATCTGTGCATTCTTCAGTCTCACTGCCCAGGCGAATAATTTCAAGAAGCTGTCCAATAAATATTTAATTTTATGCCAAACAAAAATGCAACATTTGGTTTAGCAAACTGATGAGCTTGGAGGCACTTAAGCACCTGAACTGAGTAGTTGCCAAGCTGATTGCAACATTTTGTAAGAAAAGAAGAACACAGAAAAGAAAAAAAACAAGCTCTGCTCTCTGGGTTTGACCTTCAATGAATAAATAACCACAGTAAAGAACGGGGGAAAATAAAAGTAAATAACACAAGAAATCAATAGCTAAAGAATCGAATCTAATATCAAATTGAAATTGAAACGAAATAAGGCACATCCAACTGCTGAGCAGAACCCCATGAAGTCAAGTCAAGAGATAAACCGAGACGAAGACTTGGGGATAAATGTTTGTGATTGCAATTCGAAAGTGCGAGTATGTTGTGTGTTTCTACCCCAGCGAGTCCTGCAGGAATGGTATGGCGGTTGGGGGGTTATAAAATGGCACTGGGATGCTTAAGAATGTGTGAGATAATCATTGAAAGGGGAAAACAACACAGAAATAATTGAAAGCAGAGTCCGAAGTGCCGATACTGCCACATGTTAAGCTGGGGGAGGGGTTTGTCTTTTTTGCCGCTGGTGCAAAATTAAATTCCTCAAATTGTTCTTAACTTTTGTTTGGCAAGTTTCACACATATTATGCAAAACTTATTGCCCAGTGAATTGGCATATCCGCCCTCGATTCACACTCAATGCATAGATAAGCCACAAATTTGTTTTAAAATTCAATTAAATTTTTAAAGTCAATTTATTCAACCATCTCTTCCAGACTGGCAACAACTGGCGCAACAGCAGCACAAAGTGGCCAAGAATAGTGGTCAGGGTGGAAACAAAATGTGCCAAATAAAACACGCAACTGTGGCAGCAACAGCAACAGCAACAACAACCACAGTCAACTCCTCCTGGCCATAAAACCAGCACAGAAAACACAACACAACACGGGACAAAAACTGCAAAACTTTGTACCGGCAAAACAGGCAGCAGGGAGCGCAACGGAAACGGAAACGGAAGTGGAGGAGTGTCTATAAAAATTCACGCATTCCACACACAGAACCATGTACGCCGCTCTCATCGACATGAGCCAGACATTGGCCGCCAGCCTGGCATATGCCCCCCTAGACAACAATGCGGGGGCAGGGGTTGCCTCCACCTCGATGGAGGCAAATGCCAGCATCTTGGAGGGATCTTCGATGACAACAAACGGGGGACAGCAGCCGCCTCCTAACGCCAGCTTGGATGGTGAATATTCCGCGTACATACCCGTCCTGGATCGCCCAGAGACATACATTATCAGCGTTGTCTATACGCTCATCTTCATTGTGGGCGTGCTGGGTAATGGCACGCTGGTCATTATATTCTTTCGGCATCGCTCCATGCGCAACATACCCAACACGTAAGTGCTTGCTTATTACCCCACATTTGACTGGGGGGATGGGTGGAGGGTGGGTGGAGACGACAATAGGTAATGGGGCTAACCGCCTGCTGAGTGGAGAACATCAAAGAGAAAAAGCCAAAAATGCCGTTAAGCGAATTATCAACAGAGGGTGGGAACGAAAGTTTTTGGAAAGATGTATGAAGTACAGCCAAAAGTTAGTTTCTAATCCTGATGCCATAAAGGATATATAATCTTCAACTTCTCAATAATAAATACAGAAAACGAAGGATATGAAGAACATATTTTTCTGTATAGAATCAGGATAGAAGACGTGTGTATAGGCGAAATCGCCCTAATATTAAGAAGAGCGCCTCAAATAAGAGATCAAAGGCGATTTGCCATTAATTTTTGAAAAACATTTCTAAAAATTATGAAAGAAACTGATAGAATGTCAAAAAAAATATCATATCCATTCGGGGCGAATTTCATCATTTTTAAGAAATAACACGAAATGAAAGGAAATGAAAATGGAGAAATTCTATAATTTCCTTCATTTCTTGTCATTTCAAAAAATGATGTTTCATTTCTTTAGTGAAAATAGGACCGAAAATATTTTCATAATTTTGGTAAAAACATTTTATAGATTTTCGAAAGGAAAAAGTATTTTCTAAGAATTAAAAGCAAATAGAGGAAAGTTTACATCGGCTAGGCCAAAGTTTGTATACCCTTGCAGTACGTTTTCTAACTAATTTGAGCGACATATCCACTGAAAACAAAAATGTTTTTCTCAATAAGACTACACTGTAAAAAGAAATCAATCCGAAACGGGAGTGAAAACAGTGAAATCTCGGATACTCTTGATCCTATCCGAGAAAAGATTGATTTGCCTTACAACTTTTTCTTTTTAACCCCAAAAAAACAGGATCACTTTAATCCTGTTCCGGGATTACTCTGTTTTCAATCCCGTTTCGAATTTATTTCAAATTTTTTTTTTTCTGTGTTCTTTTCTGACTCTTATTTTGTATAACAGCTATACTATATAGATGTCCGATTTCGACTTAACTTAGAGTAATCATGGAAAAGTATAGCAAACATAGAAATACAAAGTTTTGAGGCGTTTTCTCTGAAAACGAAAAAGTTTTTCTCAACAAAACTAGTTTTTCGACCGATGGTTCCCATGGCAGCTATAAGCTATAGTCATCCGATTTTCACCAAACTTTTCAGAATTGTGTGAAAGCTTATAAAATAAACGTATGCCAATTTTCAAGAGGTTTAAACTGAAAACAAAGAAGTTTTACTTACTGAGACTATATTTCTAACCTTACTTTTCCATGGCAGCTATACTTTATAGTTGTCCGATTTCGACCAAATTTAGCAGAATCATAAAAAAGCATTAAAAACTTGAAAATACAGGTTTTGGAAAAGTTTGCATTGAAAAAAAAAATGTTTTTCTCACTAGAACTAGTTTTTCGACCGATCGCCCCTATGGCAGCTATATTCCATAGTCATCCAATCCAGCCGGTTCCGACATTTGAGCAGCGTATACCACAAGTCTTCGTGCAAAGTTTGGTCGCGATAGCTTTAAAACTGACGGAGGAAATTGCTTAGAAACAGAGGGACATGGCTATACCGACTCAGCTCGTCATGCTGATCAAGAATATATATGCTTTATGTGGTCGGAAATGCTTGCTTTTATGCGTTACAAACAGCTGGACAATTTCAATATACCCTCTGCAAGGGTTTACAAATCATGTAACCATTTTCTTCTAAGCCTGAAAGTATTTTCATAGTAAAAACATTTTCTACATTTCCAAAAGGAAAAAATATTTTCTGAGAATTAGAGAGAAAATGAATTGAGGATAGTGGAGAATACGAAGTGGAAGGGACAACGTCAATACGCGTAGTATATATATACTTGTGTACATATTATGCTTCCCAGTTGGTTCAACCAAAGTCCTTTCTCTCTGAAAAGCATTTACAAATTGTTACACAGAGAAAAAAAAATATCAAAACAATTTAATCTGGGCTGGTTAATTTGACATTTTGGCAAATATCTTGTTTTTCATATTACTTCGAAACTAAAAAATTTCATTTTGACCATAAAGAGAAAGGGACGTATAGAAAATTTGAAGTTGGAAAGAGACAAATGGTGTTTCAGTTCGAAATTTCAGCCAACGTAACGAATTATTTAAGTAGGCTCTGCGGCGTGTCGCCACACTTGTGTCCGATGGTGCAGTCCGATAAGACGCCAATTTATTCGTGCTAACAGCGAGACGTCCAGAGTTCGATCCCCAGTCAAGGAGAGGTCAAGTAAATAAAATAATAAAATTAATATATGTTTTTCTGATTCTCTAAAATTATTAATAGTACTTAGCCACTCAAAGCACAGAGTGAAGTTCTATATTCAATATATTTTTTTTGTATTGTATCATAATGACATTATTAAATATCAATGTAATCTTATTAATATAGATTTTACATTCTCGAAAATATCAGATTGATATTTTCGAACAGATCATTCGTAACTTTATAATATCGGCTTTTTATTGATATGAAAAAATATAAAATTGAGCCCCAGATAATACCATTTTTTTTTTCTGTGTAGAAATTAGAAAAAATATATTTTTTTTAACTTTACCTTGTCTGGGATTTGATCTCGGGACCTCGGGGATATACTTAGTTCGTAACAGATTCGAAGCACTTGCGAGAGACACAATAAAGCAAGCATAAGTATCAGTTGCCCCTTATATAATCCGAATGCTGGCAATACGTACTTGAGAATTACAAGACTTTTTTATATATTTCTAAAATTAAGGGCAATTTCCCATATTCTTATATATATTCTTGATCAGGGTGACGAGCTGAGCCGTATGAGCTTAGTCCGACCGTCTGTCTGTCTGTCTATTTCTACTCGAACTAGTCTCGCAGTTTTGAAGCTAACGAGCTGAAATTTTGCACAGAGTCTTCATTTTGCTGCACACTACTAATATGTCGGAACCGACCCGATCGTATGACCTATATCTTATAGCTCCCATAGGAACAATCTTTCGGAAAACAAGTTTTCAATGGAAACGTCTTCAAACTGTGTGTTTATAAGTCTTCTTTGCTTTTTTTATAATTTTGCCAAGTTTGATGAAAATCGGAGAACTATATGGTATAGCTGCCATACAAAAGAGAGGTCAGCAAAACAGTCTTAGTTTGAAAAACATTTTTGTTTGTAATGGTAGCATCCTGCAATTTTGTATTTGCTTGTTGTACATGCTTTCACCCAATTCTACAAATTTTTGTTCAAATCGGTTTACTATATCATATAGCTCCCATACCAGCGATCGGTCGGAAAATGGATCGTTGTGTGGAAAAAATTCCTTTTGAAAATATTTAAGCAAGGGTATAAAAACTTCGACATAGACGAAGTTAGCTTAGCTTTCTCGTTCCATTTGAAATGACTGGCAAGTGTCTGGGTTCGGAAAGTGTTTATTTCTTTGGGTGTTGGTGTAATGGAGCATCATTTGGGTCCACCATTCCATTAATTAGCAGACCTACCGATATACCTAAAAATATTCATAAGAGGAATTGAGAGCCTTAATCAAAACCGCAGTATGAAGGCGAAAAAGAAAAGTCATCCAGGTCAAATGAATTCCAGAACAAAGTAGGCAGAGGCGTAGACTTTTAGGTTGTCAGACAGCCGAGAGAGTCAGTCTGTTTTCGTCAGCAGATGAGTTCAGTCGCTAGATTTCTATTTTATTTGCTTTTTCTTATATTTATTTTATTTCCGACTGACTATTTCGATCAAATCATGCGGTATTGAAATTGTTCAATTGCTTTGTTTTCATCGAAATGGAAATTAATTTAAACAAATATATAAATCTAAACAATTTATTTCCGACTTTCTTGTTAAGGTTATAAAGTTAAGACATACTAAATTAAAAATTTTGTCATTTTTGGGTGGAACATTTTTACACATTCCTTTTATTTCATTTTTTACATCATTTCTTTATTTGTCAAATGCAACATGAAACCGGGCGGTTTTCTTTTCTACTTGTTCTCAGGAGAGACTCCTTCTTGCGTTGTACCAAAAACTTGGGTTAGTCGGTGGAGCAGCCTTCTTGGAGGAAGGCGTCTTTTTTTTTATCAGTTTTATCTGCATTTGCCGCAGTTCATTTGGTCACACCTAAATTTTAACTATGAACCAATTTTGCACAGAATTGTGTTCCAGGGAAACAATCAAACAAGGAAAGCGATAAAAACCACCTCTCATTGGTTGAAGAAAGACCACTTGGAGAATGGTCAGATGTGAAACATTATATCGTTTCCCTTCTTCATGGTGTCTTAGCCCAGCAAATAATACCGTAGGCAAGTGAATGCCAGATTTGAACAGATAAAACTCTTGTAATCTGATCGGTGAAGAGATTGTAAGATGATTCATTTGTCGTTTTATTGGGGCATCATTTACGATCCTATACATGGTGGACAGTTTTCAATAGAAGTTGCTTTCTACACCAGGAAATCGACAGCGTTCATGTCAGTTCGAAATTCATCATTATTCCTTTTAACCATGAAACCCAGGCCGACTTAGAATATAGAAGTTGTGCTACCTTGTACTGATGGCATCAGGCAACATCGAGCGAGCTCTTTTCTTCGTCGCCGATTATAAATACAAAATTATTAAATATTATTTATAACCACTTTTTCATAGTTTTCAACACAATTGTTAAATTATGTGCCAGAATTTTAAACAAAGCTGCGAACCGGTTCTAAATCAAGCCGAAAAGAACAGTTTCGGTTCTGACTTTGCGGGACTCTACTATAAACCTAACATCTTTTCTCTAAATAGCCTATTGTTTATTCGATTTTTACCATGCCATAAATATAGAAAATTGTTTTATACCCGTTACTGGAAGAGTAAAAAGGGTATACTAAAGTCGAGCAAATGTATGTAACAGGCTGTAGAAAGCATCTCCGACCCCATAAAGTATATATATTCTTGATCAGCATCAATAGTTGATTCTATCCGTCTGTCTGTATGAACACCTAGATCTCAGAGACTAGAAGAGCTTGCGCCACCATATTTTAAATGTAGACTAGTATTGTCTGCACGCGGATCAAGTTTATTTTGGACACGCCCCCTTCCCTCCCCCCCAATAAACAAAATTTTGAATATCTCCTACATTTTTAAAGATATTAAGGTTGATTGCAGTGTTGTGTATGTGGCCAACATCTACAGTCTCACAAATTTTCATAAAGATCGGATAATAATAAGCAGAGTTAAAAAATGTTGCATACTTATCTGAGCCGTTAAACACTAATTGCCCTGAGTAACGGGTACCTCGAAGTAGGGCAAGGTCGAATTTAACTAACGCTCTCTTTTAGAATAGGTCTACAATCAGGTCAGGTCTATAATTAAGAAGTCATTTGATATTTTCAATGAATTACATTCTCCTTTTAGCTGAAAATCTAGCGATCAAAGACCTTTTAGTCAAAAACTCAAAATCTGTTGGGCTCCCAAGACGTCTCAACAAAAGATTCGCTTGATTTAGACCATTATGTTATTCTGGATTTTTATAGCCTTGCAGAGGGTATATATTGACATTTTCCAGATGTTTGTAACGCATAGAAGGAAGCATTTCCGACCATATAAAGTATATATATTCTTGATCAGCACGACGAGCTGAGTTGATATAGCCAAGTCTGTCTGTCCGTCTGTTTCTATGCCATCTCCTCCGTCAGTTTTAAAGCTATCGCCAGCAAAAACTTTGCACGAAGTCTTCTGGTACAAATACGCTGCACATTTGTCGGAACCGGCCGGATCGGATGACTGAAAGATCGGTCGAAAAACTAGTACAAGTGAGAAAAACTGTTTTGTTTTTAGTGCAAACGTCTCCAAACTTCGTATGTACAAGTTTTTAATGCTTCTACATAATTTTGCCAAGCTTAGTTGAAATCGGACATCTTTATAGTATGGCTGCCATAGAAAAGTAAGATGAGAAAAATGATCTTAGTAGGAAAACCTTTTATGTTTTCAATTTAAACCTCTTTAAAATTGGCATAGATTTATTTTTAAAGCTTTCACACAATTCTTTAAAGTTTTGTCAACATCGGATGACTATAGGTTATAGCTGCCATAGGAATGATCGGTCGAGAAACTAGTTTTAGTGAGAAAAACTTTTTTGTTTTGAAAGAAAACGCCTCCAACTCCTTTGTATTTCTTTGATTGCAATGCTTATCCATATTTACACTAAGTTTGGTTGAAATCGGACATCTATATGGTATAGCTGTCATACAAAAGTAGAGTTAGAAAAGTAGTCTTGTTCTAAAAAACTTGTTTGTTTTCAGTGGATATGTCCTTCAAATTAGTTCAATAACGTGCTGCAAGGGTTTACAAACTTCGGCCGAGCCGAAGCTAACTTTCCTCTATTATTATACCCTGTTCCCATTGAAAATGGGAAAAGGTGGATCATGAAGTTGTGCGAGTGTATGTAACAGGGAGAAGGAAACATTTCCGACCCCATAAAGTATATATATTCTTGATCAGCATGAACAGCCGAGTTGATATAGCCATGTCCGTCCGTCCGTCCGTCCGTCTGTCTGTCTGTATGAACGCGTCGAACTCAGAGACTATAAGAGATAGAGCCACAAATTTTAGCATGAAGGTAGACTTATGCTGTACTCAGATCAAGTTTGTTTCAGATTTTGAAAATTCCACCCCGTCCCACTTTTATCCCCAAAAAACCTAGACCTCCACAAGAAATCCTAGACCTAAATAGCCGTCAGATCCACAAGTTAGAGCCTCGTGGTTTAGTATACATCAAGCTAGGCCCAATATCTATCTATTCTGAAAAGTACAATCAGATCGGACACCGGAGTTATAAGCGAAACAGTTGAGCTGATAAGAGCAGCCACCACCCAGTTGTTGGTCAGGACTAGAAAAAAGTGTTGCCTACATTTGGGATATTAATTTTGTTACATTCATCTTCAAAAATTCAAAAACAAATAAATGAAAACAAATGAACAGGGTATTTTGTGGTCAGGAAACTCGACTGCAACGCCCTTACTTGTTAAACAATGGAATTAGATAACAATACCTTGTATGGTATATTCCATATTTTGTTTAATTTGTTTTTTAATTTGTTTAAATCCAATTTGTTACATTTTCCAACAATTACCTTTTACTTTTAGGGCTACATTTCAAATATAAAGTTTTTGTTTCTATGCCCCTTGGAGTATATTTTCAATTTAAAGAAAAGAGGTTTTTGGAATTTAACTCTGGGACCATAGTGCGGAGATTCAGGCCCGTAGTAAAGACTTAGGTGCGGTTCTCGTAATTTTTGGTTCGAAGCTTGATTCATGGTTATGTATTAAAAAATTAGACAAATTTTTTGAAGAGTTGAAAGTGTCTAGATATCATTCTACCATCTCCTTGATTTCCTTTTCAATCACTCGCCTTGTGTTCCTCTCCCAACATCTCTTATGACACCCCTCGTTGCTCCCACTCACATATAGGCCATTGCCTTTCTGTAGTCATACATCTCAGAGCCTAGAGAAGGAACAATAAAACTCATTTTTGTCTGCACGCCAAAAATAGCTAAAATTGCTACTCAAAATTCATGGGTTAGCTTATGAATGGCATTTGATTTTATTGTTTCAATAAAAGTATAAGCCATTTATTCTGCCTGGCGAATGGGGAGGGTATTTGGAGTAGATTCCAGGCTTTTAGCCCAGCTGTTGTCTAAAACTAAACGTTTTGCCAAGAAATATGCACACACTTAGTTGACTTATGGACTAGGGGGAATACTTAAAGTCTGAATCAAATGTATATTTATGAAGAGAGACAGAAAAGGAACAATCCAAGTAATTGGCAAACTAATTTCTTTTGCTGTAGTTTTTTCTTTTTAAAAAAAACTTTGCTTTTACTAATTATTTTTGTTATTTTCTGCATTCCATTTTATGCTGTCATTGTACAGGATTTCTGGGAATCTCTTGGCATTCTTTGGCATTAAGAGTGGCTCTTATTTTTAGTTCAATGCAATGCACAACTTCAAATGCAAAGAGATTTTTTTACTTAAATTTAAAAATGGCACAGCAATGTCAACAGAAATTGTTGAAATATGCAAAGAAATACTTTTACGGGAAATATTTTAATAATTTTAACCCCTTTGCCAAATATGCTTCAACCAAAAATCCATGCACAAATATTCCTACATCCAAGCCCTGTGTTCTTTGCCCAGAATCGACATGACACTGACTGGCTTTCCTGGATATAGAGTATGAGTATGAGTAGCAATATTGGTCCAAGTTGGTCCAAAGTAACCAAAACCTTTTCCATGCCAACAACAGCTGTGCGCGTGCGAATGCTATGCAAATTTTTTGCAAAACTTTACAACTTTTTGTTAAGAAATGAAATTTAAATAAAATTCGTAACGAATACTTAATCAGAAAAGTTTTCATTGCAATCTGCTGCAATATAAAGGGGAGAGTGTTGGCTCACGGGTCCTGGCTAATAGTGACAGGACACAAAACTGCAGGTGTCCACTGAATTAACTGCAAATTGTTGTAATTGAGCAAAGTTTGCGCCTCATTTGCACTCGTTAGTGGTGGGGTGATTACATTTTCTCGGTCTAGACTTAAATGGAACGTGTCAAAGCGCCGCATGTCCAATCAGACAAAGAATGAATTCTATGTGTACTTAGAAAAATGTCTCGTTGGGTTAGGTCACGCCTGAATGGGTTCATTGAAGGTCGTCATTTTTGATGTCAATGACAGGCAAATTTTGTGCCCTTCCAAGGGTTACCTGGTTATCTACATTTTTTCCATGTAGGCCACATATTTTAAACCAACCAAAATTGCATTCCCACCAGTTTTACATTTGTTTGAGGTTTGTTTGTTATTTTGGCTTCGGTCCAAAATGATTTTCAGTGTTATGCAAATAGTTTTAGCGTCGTTTTTTTGCGCACAAAGTGGTCGAACTGGAAGCTGTTTTGGCGGCAGCTAAATACATTCCCCACGAGGCTTTGAGTTTCATTTCTAAACGGAATCTTTTTGGGGGTTTCGGCTTCTGCTGTTTCAATTGCATGGAGAGTTTAACCAAGACTCTTAAAGTGATCTCTAACCCAGTCTCGCTCAAACCCGGAGGCGATATAGACATGGCCTTCTATCCGTCTGGTTGTATTTGTTGATCTTTAGAGACCATAAGAGTTAGATAAATATACATTTGCATGTAGATAGTTATATTATATACCCAGATTAAGTATGTTTCAGACATAAAAAATGTTCTTCTGTTAGAGCCACAGTATTTAAGATAGTGCCTCGTGACTTAATAGAAAGTGTCCGAGATTTCTCTGCAGATTTTCTTATAAATGATAAAATGAAAGCCATTTCGAGGTAAAACTGCTTGCCTTTTTTTGGGGCTGCAAACCACTCGAAAATGAGTACTGCTTCCGTTCACTGGCTCACACAGTTTCTGAACCGCCGGTTCGGTTCATTACATGGTTTTTGGAGCAAACTGAACCGCGGTTTCGGTTCGGTTCAGTGATTCACAAAGGCTCATTACTTTCGACTTTTCAAACACTTTTGAAATTTAATTCTTATAATCCATTTAAATATATTTAAAATCCTCAAAAGAATATCCAATGTTTATTAATTCGGATTTCCAAGATTCGTCTATAAGTCCCTAGAGGAATGCCCTTCGAAAAGTGAAAATTTATTTATTTTCATATCCCTTAAGTTAGGCTCAAACCTGAATCATAGCTGAATTAGCCCTTAAATGGAAGGCCTGGTCCTGAATTCATGACATTCTTTGTATGAGTTTTAGCCATGGATTTTACACTGATGTACTACTACGTCATGACCTTAGAAACAGCACTGAAAAATGCATTACCGAAACGCAGAACTGCAGGGATTATATGAGAAAAATCTATTAATCTATTCATCAACTATCCATTAAATGTTGTAAAATTTTCGTCAAGTCATTCTTAAAAGTTTATATCGATCCGGCAACGCTAAATATGTAATAGGGTCGAACGAAATGTATAAAAATGATGTTCGCGAAATGATCGAAATTCCCAAATTAATAAAAATCATTGGCTAGAGGAAAGGGATTCCTGTTAAAAGTCGTCTGAGTACTAAACCAAACCGAACCGTTCTTATTTGTTTCTTTCGGTTCGGCTGGGCAATTCTGTAAGGAAGCCGGTTCGGTTTGCGGTTCGGTTTACCAGCTTAAAAGGTTCGGTTTAGAACCGGCTTGCATTGCTGGAAAATTTTGCGTTTTTAGAGGCCTCGGCATGATCTAAAGAATTTTGAAATCACTCATACGCAGTGTTGTCTACTTTCATACATTTTTTTCATTTATATATATATATATAGTCGGCGTTGATATGATTTAAATATTGATTTTAATAAATAATAAGAGAAAACTAGGTTTGCTTAGTTATTATATATTTGCTATATAAACTGAGCCTACACTTTTTATAAACTTACAGAATTTTCCAGTCGTTTGTATAGCTTAGAAGGCAACATTTCCGACCACATATTGTACTATATATATACATTCCTGAACAGCATCAACAGCCAGTCCGTCTTTCTGTCCCTATAGGCAAACATAAATGTCCAACACAAACTCCTTTAAATTGCAGGCAGATCAAAATTGTTTTCAAGTTTTGCCACGCCACCTGACTCCCAGAATCTGAAAAATGTTCTTATCTCCCAAATACAATTACTGTTGCTTCTCTGAGCCTCAAAGCCAATTACCTGAAAGTTAAAAAATAGTCAAAGATTCGCTTTATAAAGAAAATTTTTCAAATATTCTTGACTAAAAACAATGATAACCTACATAATTATACTATAGTGCCTAATACTTTCATTTCAGAATTGCAAAGCTTAGATATGTTTATACCAGGGATGCAAACCGACATCGAAAAAAAGGACTGGTTCGAGTTCAGAATTCCGGCTTCATACAGTTTACTATGAACCGAACCGGTTCGGTTCGATTACCATGGTTTTTGGAGTTAAGATGAACCCGAACCGGTTTCGAGTTCAGGTTCAGTTCGGTTCAACAAAGGCTGACATTATGAAATATGTCATGATCTGTCTGTAGACTTCATATGTGACTTGGTGTGAACGACTTTTAAAATGGGCAGGAGAGTGGATATAATAGTCTTATAATCCGATTTAAATATTCCTTATAAAATCCTTACGAAGCAATGTCTCAATGCTTATTAATGCTCCGCGATTTCCAGGAGTCGTCTTGAATAAGTTCCCAGATGCAATACGACTCGAACATTATTTTGTTATGACATGTCGATGTAGACTACGAAATAGAATAAGTACTATGCATCTGTAAATTATTATATTGTATCATTTCCCTCACGAACTGAATCATAGCTGAATCAGCTCAGACCCAATGAAAGGGCTCGGTCCCGAATTCATGACATCATTTTTATGAATTGTTAGGCCGAATGGATGTTTACTCTGACATGTTCATACTACGTCATGACCTTAGTTGATGTATTATGCATGGATTTCAGTAAGAGAACTGAACCGAACCGAACCGTCTCTTAATTGTGGTTTTCGGTTCGGTTCAGCAATTTCTGAACAGGAAGCCGGTTCGTTAGTTTGCGGTTCGGTTCACCGGCTGGAATAAGCGGTTCGGTTCGGTTCAAAATCGGTTCGGTTCAGAACCGGTTTGCATCCCTGGTTTATACTCTTGCAAAGGATATTATAATTATGCCCAGAAGATAGCAACGCATATTTATATATACATTATCGACCCTATAAACTAGATATATTCTTGATCAGGGTGACGAGCTGCAGCCGATTGAGCTTTGTCCATCCGTCTGTCCGTCTGTCTGTCTACGCGAAATAGTCCCTCAGCTTTGAAGCTATCGAGCTGAAATTTTGCACAGAGTCTTCTTTTTACTGCACATTACTAATATGTCGGAACCGACCAGATTGGATGACTATATCCATAGCTCCCATAGGAACAATTGGTCGGAAAACTAGTTTTAGTATAGAAAAACTTTTTTCTTTTCTATGGAAACGTCTCCAAACTTTGTAATCGTAGATTTAATATGCTTTTTAATAATTCTACCAAGTTTTATTAAAATCAGACAACTATATGGTATAGCTGCCATACAAAAGATAGGTCTGAAAAACAGTCTTAGTTGAAGAATTGTTAGATTGATTTTTAATGGTAGCATTCTGCAATTTTGTATTTGATTGTTTCACATGCTTTTATATAATTTTAAAAATTTTTGGCCAAATCGGATAACTATATCAAATAGCTCCCATACGAACGATCGGTCGGAAAATGGGAAAAACGAGTATTTTTTGAAAATATTTAAGCGAACACTTGCAAGGGTATAAAAACTTTGGCACAGACGAAGTTAGCTTGGCTTTCTCGTTTTGTATATCGTCGTATATATTTTTCCCTGAGGGTATACTTTCATTTTGACTTTATTTGTTATCTTGACTTCACAATCAGACGTTGAGTCATTTTTTTGTCGAATTTTGAAAACTCTCATTAAGCATTTTAAATTGGTGAACCGAACCTCATTTTTCGATAAAGTCGTCCGGTTCGGGTTCAGGTTTGAGGAATCAAAAATGTAAGACGCCTGGTTCATGGTCCGGTTCGCGAACACCAAAAAAGCCGAACCGAACCGGTTCTCAGGGGTTCGGGTTCGGACCGGTTTGCAGCCTTGGTTGTTATTTAAGTTATGTCTTCGTTGAATACCTTTCTAATTCTTAGAATTCTTAGAAGGTTGATGTTTGACCTCGAACCGAGTTAACATCAAACATTCTAGTGAAGTTATATTTCATAATTATAAAGCTATATAAAGCTAACTATGCCAAACATTTCTAACAATTTTTTGAAGCGAAGATTTTTGATACTCTTGTTGGAAATGACCAAATTGTTTACAGTCCAAATATACAACTTCCTGTTCAGTCATAGAAAATCTATTAGAATAAACACTTAATCTTTATTGACTATTCTTATTAGTTGAAAGGAAACAAGCCTAAAATGTGATTGATTGATTCCATTTGTAAAAAGTATTGAAGTCTTAAAGAGAATCCATCAAGTAGATAATTCTATTTTCTTATTCACCCCACTTATTTGATTTCGTTCATTTGTTGTTGTTTTGTGTGTGTCTTAACCCTCTCTCTACCCACTAACTTTCTTTCAATGGGTTGCTCAGCCTTGAGGCGTCCAAGTGCCTGATTGTCGACCCGTCTCAAGCATCCCACTTTACAAAATGTCCATTCCCAATTCAACGTAAAACAGACTTTTAAATCAAGTGCTTTCCGAGTGATTGAGCACAGCCGAGGCAAACAAGACAAAAAGTGCAGTGAGCCGGAAAATTTGACACTTTGAAATAGAACTCCTGCTCCTGGTAGTATACTAACAATTCGTTCATGTTCTCCTTTTTCCACACACACACACACACACACAACAGGTATATACTCTCACTGGCTTTGGCCGATTTGTTGGTCATTTTGGTGTGTGTGCCGGTGGCCACCATCGTCTACACTCAGGACAGTTGGCCCTTTGAAAGAAACATGTGTCGCATCTCGGAGTTCTTCAAGGACATATCCATAGGAGTGTCCGTTTTCACACTGACGGCTCTATCGGCGGAACGGTATTGTGCTATAGTGAATCCTTTGCGGAAACTACAGGTGGGTATTTCGTTTAAGTTTTGTGGTTAAATAACTTACTTCTTTCTTTACAGACCAAACCGCTGACAGTGTTTACGGCCGTAATTATCTGGGTCTTTGCCATATTGCTGGGTATGCCTTCGTTTTTGGTATCGAACATACAAGGATATTCAATGCCCACGCCCACTGGCAATATTTCTATATCATATTGCACACCATATCGCTCCAAGATGTACGCCAAGTAAGTGAATATGAAGAGCAGTGCGAATTTTGCGGTGCAGCTCATTAGATTTTGTTTAGTTTTAAGTAGAAGAATTTGGTAATAGGCCAATCAAGTGGAAGGGAATTTATGATGACCCCCAGACTTAACTTAATGGGTCACAAATTCAGAAGTAAATGGGGTGGACAAGGGTAGTTCTTTACTTCAAATTCACACCAATTACGAGCAGTTAATTCTATGCTAGATGTGAAGACAAAAGGAATAAGAGTCTGTTTTTAACTTAATACTTCTTACTCGACTCCTCTACCAATCGATTTTCGTGAATCTAATAAATGCAATTGCAATTACCACCAGCATCACATATTTCCCAATCATTTGGTGTCCCACTTGACCCTATTTACCTGCATCTTGAGAAAAAAGAAAATGGAACATCCGGCTGCCAAACCCGTCTGCTTTCATCCACCAACTTTCCACTTTTCCTTTACTAACTTGGCTCTTCATTGAAATGCTGATGCCACACTCCCGCCCCTTGCTCCTTTAAGCATTTTAAATTTAATTTCTGTTCCATTAACCGCCCTTTTTAATGTGTTGCCTGGCTGCTGTCGCAATTGGTAATCCTTTTCATGAACGACAGCCCCCCAGCTGTTGCCCCACATAAGCGGGGCTGTAATTTTCGGAAACCTCAAGCAAACGCCAGCGGCTTCAACTGGTTGCTAATTTTTCATTTGAGGCATAAAAAATAAGTAGAGAACAATCAGAAATTCCCAAATATTCCTCTTTTCTGTTTTGTTTGTTCCTTTATGCTTCAACGCGAAATCCTCTTATTAAAATTTTGGCACAAAATACTTTGGCAAATTCTATTCCAGTTATTTGCATTCTTTTACGAGTTGACTCACTGAAGCTGAGTCATCTGGAAAACCACTAAAGCTGCTGTGGATGCGAAGTAAAATCCATTTTTTATGCTCATCGTTAAATCGTTGACACTTAAGAGAATATGAAAGTCTGAAGTTGGGCCCAGGGAGAGCGAGGGCCAGAACTGATTTCAACTTGAGACTTCCTAATTATGTATACTGGTCCAATAATTTCAATTTTATGGTTAACTTTTTTAACTAAAGTTCAAGATTCGAGCACTATTAAATATAGATGATATCATATTTTAAGGGTTGCAACAACAGTGTTGGTTAGACCATTTCTAGACGCCGGCTCGGCCTTAGGCCAGGGAGATTATTAATTCATAAACTGGTTCAAGAGCACCTACACCTAGAAAAAAGTAGAACGAAAAACTTAAGAACAAACGCTCTTGAAAAAATATTTATTCGTTCTTAAATATTCCAGAATTTCGGTCTTGAAGTCGAGCTAAATACGTTCTTAGCTTGGTGCTTTTAGGCGAGGGAAGTGAGGTATAGAAACTGAGAGAGTAGAGCAAGCACATTTGAGAGAATAACTTTGAGTCTGCTCTTACAGTTCTGTATTATATGGGAATGGGCGTGGGGAAGCTATCGAGCGGAGAGCGTAATGGATTTTTGCACTCATGTTGCTTTGGAATTCCCAACCTGTTATGGCATTGCTGGCATGGAGAGACCTCAGTTCGACTGAGGACTGATGCTGCTTTGAGGTGTGTATTCCTCAAGTCGGCTAAAAGTTGCTACATGGCTCAACAATTAGTTTTCCATGAAATAAATTTAAACAAAATGGAAAAATCTACTGATATTGAATTGTTGTATGGTTGGAATCTGTGAAGCTCTTGATTTAAAAGTAAGCGATCTTAAAATTGAATGCTCTTGATAATAAGAAGAACATTCTCGGTTTTTGACAATGCTGTTTGCCCTTGATTCAAAATTGAGCAATCTTGAAAGCGAGCATGTTTAGCACTTGATCCAATAACTCTTGTGCTTGATATGAGAATGATTCGTACTTGGATCAAGTATTGAAGCTCTTGGATCAAGAAAACAGGGATCAAAAATTCATACTTGGATCAAGAATTTCGCTCTTGGATCGAGTATTTTCACTCTTATCGAACTATTGAACTCGAAAATTCTTGATCCAAGTATGAAATTCTCAATTTTTTCTCTGAGTGTAATAACCTGATCGTAGCAAGAGTTTAGATTCCGGCTTGAAGGGTTTGCTGAATTAGTGCTCTTGTATTTCCTAGCTCCTATTATCGTATTCCTTTTTTAAGAGTATTTGTTCCTGAACTTATCCGCTAGTGCAAAACTGAACACTTGGTATAGAGTTTTGCCGCGTGGGGTAGTATACATCGTGACCCTCGTCAAGTGCCTATTAATATTATTGCTTAACCATAAACATTGACTTGTTTATGTTTATGCATATGCATATATCGCTACGTCTGAGTCGTGGGATCATGGACTTATGTTTAGATTCTAAACACTTAACACTTACTAAGTATTTAAGGAGCTGACTTATACGGGGGTGTCCCAGAAATCTCTAGAGATTTTCGTATAAACGATTGAACTTAGAACTAAACTAGGAGAACTTTAGATGTAAAGTGACAGCAACGCTGCAGGCTTCTAGATAACAGAGAAAAGAAACCGTACGCATCGAACCTACTTGGCCTTGCACAGTCGGTTTCAAAACTCTCAAATTTTGTCATTTAATCTAGTAGCCCAGCATTTTGGAGACATTTCACATATAAAGGCAAGCAGTTGCAGCTCGAAATGAAAGCGTTTACACGAAAATCTCTATAGATTTCTGGGACACCACCGATTATACCACATATTTTGACAGTACTTAACCGTGTTAAATATAATTCATGTCCAATAAAGAATACAAGCAGCAAAAATAGAGTTTCCAATAAATATTGCATGATGCTTAATTCGCTATAAAGTAACCCAAACTACTTTAAATGTCAAGAAACGGACTTCAGGTCCTGAAATTTCAAAAGCAAATAAGTGCAGAATACACAAAGCAATAAAAGAATATAAAAAAAATATCCATTGGATGATTTTCCGTATCCATTTGGGAAGGATTTGTCTTAAATATCCTTTTAATAATCCAATGGAGATGAAAATCATCCAAAGGATATGAAAAAGTATCATCCTTGGGATGATTTTTCTGGCCAAATCGGATGACTATTTCATATAGCTACCATACGAACAATAGGTCGGAAAATGGGAAAAAAGCGAGCACTTGCAAGGGTATAAAAACTTCGGCACAGACGAAGTTAGCATAGCTTTCTCGGTTTAATAATTGCTATCTATGGACTTTGGAATGAATTGCCGAATTGTCTAAATACGACACTGAACCAACAAATCGAGACACTCGGGATCAACTCAAGCCAAAGCGGTGATATTGATGGGTTGATCCCGGAGTGGCTTAAATTGGATTGGTCCTTTTCGAGCTCAATGCACCATAGTCCCATAGTAAATCGGTTTTTCACGTCAATACTACAAATTTTGAAATACTCGTAAGTAAGGTGAGCGAAAGAGATTGAAACAACTGAGTTTTAACAATGTCCCTTTTAAGTTAAAATGCACATGTTTTCAATCTTTGTTGACAAATGTTATGTAAAAAGTAATGAAATTCTTTCCGGGATAAATGGAAACAGTGCATCAGTGGCCCAATACGTGCTTGAAGATCCAAGAAGACGCTGTCGTAAATTTCCTTTCAAAGCTCGTAACTTGTGACATGTCTTCCTCTTCTATCTTTCATTCTGGCAGATACATGGTGGTAGCCAAGGCCTCCATGTACTACATACTGCCACTGTCTATCATCGGTGCACTTTACATCATGATGGCCAAGCGGCTGCACATCAGCGCCCGGGACATGCCAGGCGAACAGTTGAGCATACAGAGTCGCACCCAGGCGCGAGCCCGTCGCCATGTGGCCCGCATGGTGGTGGCCTTTGTGGTGGGTAAGTGCAAACACATTATGGATGTAAGCTGGTCCCGCTGCCGACTACTAATTTGTCTTTGTGTGTCACAGTTTTCTTCATTTGCTTCTTTCCCTATCATCTGTTCGAACTGTGGTATCATTTCTATCCAACGGCCGAGGAGGATTTCGATGACTTTTGGCATTTTGTGCGCATCGTGGGATTCTGTACGAGGTGAGTGGGACAGTCAGCAGAAATTTAAGCCAATGCCAGTGCATTCCTTCAGGGTGGCGCCACGATTTACGAGCCAAAAGCTGCAACAGCAGAAGAGTAAGAAAAAGTGCTGCATGCCTGCAGGCTCTCGAGTCTCAAATGGGAGGACACATAATTTTTAATTGAACACACACTTTAATACAATTCACAACCGCCCCTCTCTCCCCAGCCCATTTATTTTTGTTGACAGCTTCCCTCACTCATGTCCTTCGGCCGCCATTAAATTTCCGCAAAATAATGTGTCAGCGATTTTTTGGGCTTCTTTATTTTTCAGTTCGAGAGCGAGAAAAAGCCATTTGCATTTTAAGGCAATGCGAAAATACAATTTTAATAACAGAAAAACAGGAGTTGACTTCACATTGAGAAACAACTTTTTTGCTTGTTTTATAGCCTCTCCAGACCCATTTAAGTTCGCTTCAAGAAGCCGAGTTTCATTTTTTTTTCGCCAGTCTACGAAAACGAACAATTGTTAAACTGGAACAAAGCATTTAAGAACATCATTCCAGCTAACATTTGTTCTGTTTTACAGGAGCGCTAGGGGAGCAATGAGTTTTGGAGCAAAAGAAAAGATTGTTAAGTTTGGCTACATTTGCAAATACTTGATGGTGCTTTTTGCAAAAGAAACTGACGAAATTGGAATAAGTTCTTTAAAGATAAAATTGATTTAAAGAATACTATATGAGGTTTGAACATGTTGAGTATTAGAAGAGTTTTATGCACCATTCAGGACAATATCGACAAATCTTAGAGGAACCTAAGTTTTCCTTATACTCATCAGAAACTTAAGGGCATTTAATTGCAGTGAGACAAACAACTCGTGAATACACAAGTTAGAAAGTCCGTCAAGCTCGACTATAACATCTATAATCTGTACCTTCCAAAGTTGGTACTTACCACACAAGGTGTGTAAAGTGCTGCCCATTGCTGCCAACTTGATCTTTCTGCAGATATTTGAAATTGTTGTCCCATACTGGTCGAAGCTCTATCTCTTACCTACTCTGAGATCTGATCGTAGAGACGGACGGACGGGCAGTCAGACAGACTGACCTGACTTTATCTACTCTGCTGTTGATGCTGATCAAGAATTACTTCATTTTTGTATGGGGTCAGAGATGCTTCCTTCTGGTTGTTATACTACACCCATACTTTTGTTTAAGCTTACTTTACTTTGAGTACCTTAAATACAGTGAGAGAACTTATGAGAAAGTCAACAAGATTATAAGACAAACTACATACCTGTTGAAGGATTTGAAAGCCCTCAGCGACTACTTTACCCGTCTTCCCGTGTCTTCCCCTGGTACCAGATCGTTCGTCTACACTCAAAAAATTTAATTTCTAATTTTTAGAAATTTGCCCTAAAATAATTTTTCCTTTTTTTGTTTTTAGACAATTTTTTCTTAAATTTAGAAAAAACAACCCTAAAAAAGATTTTTTAGAAAATAATTTCTTAAATTTAGATTTAGATAAATTTTTTCTTAAATTTAGGGTAATTTTTCTACATTTTTTCCTCAATACTTTCTAAAATTAAGGGCGAATTCACCCTTGAATTTAGAAAAAAATACATTGCACTGTGTCTTAAAATAGGGCGAATCGCCATAAATTTTAGAAAGCACATTTCTTAAATTTAGACAAGCCATTTAGAAATTCGCCCTAAAATATAGAAAAAAAAGTCTAGAAAATCGCCCTAGAGAATAGAAAAATATTAAAAAGACACCCCTTGTAATTCTCAAGTACGAATTCCGTGCATTTGGAATATAAAAGGGGCAACTAATAAAAATCGCCCTAAAATATAGAAAAATAATCTAGAAAACCGCCCTAAAATTTAGAAAAATATAAAAAGACACCGCATGTAATTCTCAAGTTCGAATTCTCTGCTTTCGTAATATAAAAGAGGCAGCTGAGTGCTTAGCATTATTTGACTGCGTTTTTTACTGTGACTCACGCGAGTGCTTGGTAGTCGAACGCGATAAGATGCCTTTCGTGTTGAAGTTTCCCCAAGGTCCCGAGTTCAAGTCCCAGGCAAGGTAAAGTTAGAAATTGAAATATTGATTACTAATTAACAATGTGATTTTCAGAAAGAAACTTTAGTGAACCGACAGAAAGAAAATATACTATAAAAATAATATATAAGAGGATAAACGCTTCTTAGTGTTCTGTGACTCCAGTCTCCCTCCCCCCACACTCCCTTTCCTGTCAATAATACTTGAAAAAGTTTTTTTTCTAAGATCCAGAAAGGTTTTTCCTAAATCTAGAAAGTTTTTTTTAAAATCTAGAAAATGCTTTTCTACAATTAAGAAAATATTTTCTAGCTTTTAGTAAATATTTTCTTAATTTCAGAAAGTCTTTGTCTTATTTTTAGAAATAATTTTTCTAAAATATATGGCGAATCGCCTTTGATTCCTTTTTTAGGGCGAATTTCTAAATTTTAGGGCGATTTTGACTGTTGTTTTTTTTTTTGAGTGTAGGAAGCTTCAATATGCTCAAGAGTCTTAATCCACTAATTAAATTGCTCCTTTACCAATTACCTATAAAGTTGAGCTTAAAAAATGTAGACAATGAGCTTCGGCCAGCTTTCTCCATTGAAAGCCTCTAGGCGTTCTCTTCCAAGGCTGTCTTTTTGCCAGTAAAAGTACCTTATCTGGGCATTTTGAAATAAAGTGAAGCGCGTATTTCTTTCCCCCAAGTTGCATAATGTGCAATCTTTCGAGCGGTCGCTTCTGTGGGGGGAGTATACTACAATCACGTGCTCTTCTCTTGTCCTGCAAATTAACGTAATTCCATTTATGCTAACATCAACATTAAAGTAGTTCTTGTCTTTGTCTCCAAGGTTATACTCAAATATTATATAAGGTTGTCCAAAAAGTATTCGCATGCGAATCGCAAAAAGCGATTCGCATGCATCCATATGGGCCAAAATGTTTTTTTGCGTCAAGTCGTGTGGCACCCATACATCGAGCTTCTTTTTGAATCCAAGCTTCTTCAAATGGTTTATAACGGTTTGATGACTCATGCCCAGCTCTTGGCCGATGCTACGGCTGCTACTATGCCGGTCTCTTTCGATCAATTCAGCGATTTTATCGCAATTTTCGACGACAGGCCTTCCGGACCGTGGCGCATCTTCGATCACCTCTGCACCAGAACGAAAACGTTGAAACCATCGTTGTGCGGTGGAAATGGAAACTGTATCGGGTCCATAAACTGCACAAATTTTATTGGCAGCATGAGATGCATTTTTGCCTTTATCGTAGTAGTACTGTAAAATATGCCGTATTTTCTCTTTATTTTGTTCCATGCTTGCGACGCTATAACTCACGAACGACTAAAAACAAACAACAATAAATCAAACACGTGTTAGCGCGTGAAAATAGCTTTCCAAAAAGCTCTAGCGTGAACCGATGCGACGAATACAACTAGAACTACGCGCTTGCAAAGACAAGCTTGCGGAAATACCGCAACAACATCATCCTTGGACAACCTTATACATATAACATCATTATATTTTGGTATTTGCAGCAAATATATGAAATCGAAGTCGGTCTTAATTAAGACAAAATTAATAAGCTTTCTTAATGTTTAATTAAGTGCAAGAAGCACTACAGTATATTAAGAAATCAATTATCAAATTCCAAAGAAGGAGTGCTGATCTGCTTGTTGGGAAATACCAGAAGATGTACGGACTCACATGTTTTATAAAAGTTGATCCTTACAGGCTACACGAATCTGGCATCGTAAAGTATCA
The DNA here is from genome assembly GCA_035044965.1 of Lordiphosa andalusiaca. Taxonomy (NCBI): domain Eukaryota; kingdom Metazoa; phylum Arthropoda; class Insecta; order Diptera; family Drosophilidae; genus Lordiphosa; species Lordiphosa andalusiaca. Next base: position 73,697 of record JAWNNM010002824.1, read on the forward strand.
GTTCGGTAGATAAAAACATTTCTTGGGAAGAGGTCTGTAATTTCCGCTTTTTTCCAGCTTTTTTTTGCCTGAGAGTTCACCTCTTTAAGTTTTGATTTCAGTCGGTGATCTGAAACTAACCGATTTGCTTAGTTATACAATCTTTTTGAAAATGGCTAATCGTCATGCCTCCAGAAAATTATGCTAGTAATTCAAGTTTACTGAGCAATGACCGGAGCGCCGGTTCGGTTTGTGGTTCGAGTTATCAGCTGGAATAAACGGTTCAGTTTCGGTTTGGTACGATTCGGTTAGGATAGCATCTTGCATTCGTAAAAACAGGTGCTCAGTCTAAGCACAAACCATAATAAAACTGGCAAAACTATGGCAGCTACAAGAAGTATTCATCCGATTCTCCCGTTTCCGAGATATTAGCATATTAAAAACGCCAGCTCGATGGTTTTGACACTGAGAGACTAGTTTAGCGTAGAAATAGACACAGGGAAGGATATACTGGTACAAATACGCTGCACATTTGTCGGAACCGGCCGGATCGGATGACTAAAACATAAAGCTGCCATAGAAACGATCGCTCGAAAAAACTAGTTCTAGTGAGCAAAACTTTTTTGTTTTTTATCGCCTCCGTATTAACTAGTTTTCAATGCCTATCCATAATTCTGCCAAATTTGCTTATCTTAGTAAAAAAATAACTTTAAAAAAACGCCCCTAAACTTTGTATTTCTTAGTTTGCTATGCTTTCCCATGATTTTACTAAGTTTGGACGAAATCGGACATCTAAATAGTATAGCTTCCAAAAAAAAGTGGAGCTTGAAAAGTAGTTTTAGTAAAAAAAAAACCTGCTTCTTTTCAGAGAAAAAGTGCTTCAACTAATGTTAGAAAAACTTGCTGCAAGACTATACAAAAAGGGCGATGTTGAACCAACCTAACGAACGAATCAAGCGATTTGATTCAGGTCGCAATGGGACAGCATCCTTGGTTAATTAAAAAATAGCAGGTACAATTAGGACGGAACTTAACATGTGGGAACGACTTTTTCTAAACACTTTGATAAGATATTACAGTATTATGCCGTAGACTTTAGAACAAGTGTACCAAGTTGAGTAGAAATCGCTAGAAAGAATGTGAAATAAATATAATATTGAACCGAACCCTTTTTTAACATTTTTTAACTCCGGTTCAGGTTTGGGTTCGGCAGGGAAAAATGTTGTTGCTGCGGTTCGGGTTCGGTTCCAAACTCCCAAAAAACCGGAATCTCCGACTCCGAACCGGTCTGCAGACCTGTGAAGAAGCGCTGCTAAGTAGAATCAAAGACAACAAATCTCTATAATATTCAAACCATTTTCCATAGCCCGTAAGTCCCCTCCCCCCGCCCTACTTTCAGCTAGCACTCTAATTATCTGTAACCCCTCTCTCTCTCACTCTCACTCTGTCTCTCTCAATTTGCAGTTTCCTCAATTCATGCGTTAATCCCGTGGCCCTTTATTGTGTGTCGGGCGTTTTCCGTCAGCATTTCAACCGTTATCTTTGCTGCATTTGCGTCAAACGGCAACCACATCTGAGACAGCATTCGACAGCCACTGGGATTATGGACAACACCAGCGTCATGTCCATGCGACGCTCCACCTATGTGGGCGGCTCAGGAGGTGGCGGCAATCTGCGTGGCTCACTGCACATGAACAATAACGGTGGGGGCGGCGGTAATGGAACTGGGCGGGGTGGCAGCTTCCATCGGCAGGATTCAATGCCATTGCAACATGGCAATGGTGCTGGCACAAGACCAGCTGCTGCCAATTCGGCCGGTCGCCAGTCGATTATCAATGAGAAAAGGTGAGGCACGTTGATTGTGGAGCTGCTGGAGGAGGAGGACGTGGTCGTGCCCCTGCAGGCCGATGAGCAGCTCTAAATGTGCACCGAATTGTTGGCAAATTGATCTCTCACCTTTGTGTGTACGGCAGCACCTGCTAACTGGTTTTAATTGGCAGTAATTGTTTTCACAGAACTCCAAATAATTTGGATCCATGTACAAATTTGGCATTTTGATTTGCTTAGCCCGTAGGCTCACCCCTCCCCCACCCAATCCCCGTTTGTACATAAATACATGCAGATATTTGATATTTGATATTTGAATATGTTGATGTGGCCAACCGGCAAGTAAGCCCCCCCCCCCTTCCCCCTTTTATTCCCTTCTCGTTGTGATGTGTTAATTAAGTTTAAGTCATTAAATTTAAGCTACGTATTTATTCCATTAACTATGCAATAAATTGGCATTTATATAATAGCTAACTAAATGGTCAAATTCACACAATTCCACACAACTTGGTAATTGGCAAATGAATATCAATAGGTTTAAGTTGAAAATGTAGATTAAGTGTAAATAAAATCAATTCCATTCATGTGTTGAAATGTAAGCCAACTATGTGTGTCCCTTTTGTATGGAATAGTTAAGGTTGATTCGATAGTTTATGGTGTATATTTAGAGAGAAAAAAGAAAAAAAAAGTACAAAAAGTTATGATTTAGTGGACGCGCCGCGGCTGCAAAGTTTTTGATATTGCTCATACGCAGTGTTGCCTTTCAACTTTATATATTTTTGTAGTTGGCGTCGACTTCAAACAAACTGTTTTCGTGTTTTCAAAAGGTGGCTCTGATTTAAACCATAGTGGAACATAACAAACAAAATGATTTATTCTCACTAACTTAATTAGTAAAAAAAAAACAGTTGGAGGAATAAACATACTCTTGGTGGAGGACTAACATGTTGCGCTGATCAAAGCATCTCATGTATTGGAATTTGGCTACTAAAAAGCATTTCGATGCTAGCCGGTACCTGCTCCATCTGTATTGTTCGAGACCTTTTCGATATCCATTCCCCCAATCGTTTGCTCTATGTGTAGAAATATGTACTTGATATTTTCGGATAGCGAGCGACAGCACAAGATGTTTCGTGTGTCCTATGTCTATATAAACCGCACCGATGTTACGAAACATTAAAAGTGGTTCCGCTCCCCATCTGTGGCTGATGACAGTGATACAAGCTTCCAGAAATGCCCAATTTTTCTCTTCTTATTTTTTTAAATGAATGCCTAAAATGTTAAGAATATTGTGTCAAAATTTCAAGTCGATTGGAGCAAAATTGACGAAGATACGAGTATTTTTATACCTGTCGTATAAACGTTTTATACCAAATTTGTATACTCTGTACCAAAGGTACATAGAGTATAATAAGTTGGTGCAAAAGTATGTAACATCCAGAAGAAAGCATCTCCGACCCCATAAAGTATATATATTCTTGATCAGCATCAACAGCCGAGTCGATATAGCCATGTCCGTCTGTCCGTCCGTCCGTCTGTCTGTCCGTATGAACGCACAGATCTCAGAGATGGTAACAGATAGAGGTTTGACATGTATGGGACAAATGCTTCTTATGTCTGCAAGCAGTTCAAGTTTATTTTAAATTTTGGCCACGCCCCCTCCCGCCCACGCAATTTAGAAAAATATCTCGTCATATCTCCCACAATTTTGAAGATAGATGGCTTGTTCCTTCTGTACATATTTAGTTATTAGGATAACCTATCGATCCGCCAAAGGAATGGTGAAGATTGGATGAACGGTTTTCGAGTTATGATCAAAAGACAAATTTTCTTGGTACAGAGTATGTAGTATAGTAGGGCTTGACCGACTTTCTTTCTTGTTTAGTGTTCAAAACTTTAAAGCGATTTTCCCACAACTCACGTTTTCAAAGTCGGTGCCCCTCATAACATAAGAGTAGAGTATATTTTAATAGAGTTGACAAAGTAGCTGTCAACATACTGAACTACTGAACCGATCATTTTGAAATTTTGTACACTATTTCTGAACATATTTTACGAGGTAACGCTGTCGAGTTTTTTTTTTCAAAATTTGTTAATAATTAATTTTTTTTACACTAAAAAATTAGCCGAATTTTTTCGAAAAAAAACCGATTTTTTCACTTTGAAATTTCCAAAAAAAGTGAAAAATTAAAATTTTAGGGGAAAACTATTATCTAACGAATAAGTTTTGGTTTTTTGATTTCGGATGATCCAGCACCAAGTTATGAGGGGCACCGCAATTCACCTTTATTCCGAGAGACTTCCGAATATTTGCTGACAAATGTTAAATATTAAAATAATATTTCTTCGTTTTATACAACATTCTTTAAATGTCATACTTGAATGTGCTTTTAGTTTTAATAAAGAGATTTTAACAGTGTCGTCACAAAAAATTCACAAAAAAAGTGAATTTTTTCGAGCGATTTGAGCCATAAGCAGTCCCAGCAAACATCAGCGATGTATCGCAACCCTCATGGTCTGGTCAACAAAGCCAGAACAGGGAGTCCTCCGTTCCTAAGCGTAATGTCCTTTCAGTTTTATCTTTTTTTTTGTGTTTTGCCATCTAATTAAATTAAGATTTTTCTGTCCTTAACCAACACGCAAGCAAACTCAATTAAACGTCCACAGCGAATAGCCAAAAAGAAAGTAGTTTAAGCCCGACTATAATATACTCTCTACCAACGAAAATGTATGCTCCACATGAATTTTAAAGCTGCAGTATCAGCGGAAAGCAGCTCTGCCACTGCGCTGCAACAGCGAACATTCTTTTGCTAATAACTAGACTGCCTATCCTCCGACTTTTGTCAATCCTTTGGCGTACCGATATGTAATCCTGATTATTTCGTATGTCCAAAAGTACGAAGCTTCTCTGACGTGGGAGCTTTAACGCTTTTTCCAAATTGCGGGGCGAACGTTTTTTAAAGAACGTTTTTTATTTATTTTGAGACATAATCGGGCTTGATTTGAGACCAAAATAAGCTAAGCTAACTTTGTCTGTGCCGAAGTTTTAATACCATTGCAAGTGCTTCCAAGGGTGACTTGGCTGGCCCTACAGTCGACTACCTTAAAATTTTAAGTTATAATGTAAAATTTGGGGATGAAATTTTACAGATTTGTTGGGCTTACTTCCGTCCTGCATTCCGGTGGCAGCACCTGGAGAGCCACATTATGTCTTTCGGACATTTTTTAGAACTGTATGGAGACGTTTTCGTTGAAAAGTTAAGTTTTTCTCACTAAAACTAGTTTTCCGACCGATTGTTCCCATTAGAGCAATAACATATAGTCATACGATCCGGTCGGTGCCGACATATTGGTAGCGTTAAGGGATTCACCCAGAAAAAAGTAGAACGAATAACTTAAGAACAAACGCTCTTGAAAAAATATTTATTCGTTCTTAAATATTCAAGAATTTCACTCTTGAAGTCGAGCTAAATACGTTCTTAGCTTGGTGCTTTTAGGCGAGGGAAGTGAGATATAGAAACTGAGAGAGTAGAGCAAGCACATTTGAGAGAATAACTTTGAGTCTGCTCTTATAGTTCTGTATTATATGGGAATGGGCGTGGGGAAGCTATCGAGCGGAGAGCATAATTGATTTTTGCACTCATGTTGCTTTGGAATTCCCAACCTGTTATGGCATTGCTGGCATGGAGAAACCTCTGTTCGACTGATAGTTGACACACAAGGACTGATGCTGCTTTGAGGTGTGTATTCCTCAAGCCGGCTAAAAGTTACAACATGGCTCAACAATTAGTTTTCCATGAAATAAATTTAAGCAATATGAAAACTGATATTGAATTGTTGTATGGTTGGAATCTGTGAAGCTCTTGATTTAAGAGTAAACGATCTTACTCTTGAATCTGATGAGATTTTGATAACAGGAAAAACATTTTCGGTTTATGACAAGAATGTATGCATTTGATTGAAGAATGAGTAATCTTGAATTTGAGTATGTTTAGCACTTGATCCAAGAACTCTCGTGCTTGATTTGAGAATGATTCGTACTTGAATCAAGTATTGAAGGTCTTGAATCAAGAAAACCGGGATCAAACATTCATACTTGGATCAAGAATTTCGCTCTTGGATCGAGAATTTTCACTCATATCGAACTATTGATCTCGAAAATTCTTGATCCAAGAATGAAATTCTCTATTTTTTCTCTGAGTGTTGAGCTATAGTTACATACCATTTAGTTAGAGCATGAAAGTTACACTGGACCCCAAAGCAGTCAAAAAAGGGTGGCAAATTTCATTCTTGTCGGCAACAGACAAACTATGTGGTTACGGCCTGGCTGGACATTAGGCAAAACTTTTGTAGTTAAGCATGTTAAACATGTTAAACATCAAAATGTCAGTATGTTAAACAGAAAGAGTCAAAAGCATCCAACTATTCCATGGAAATTAATTGCACTGCTATTTATTTGAAATGTGTTGATGGCAAGCTCCAACTTTTCAAATCACAGCACCCCAAAAAAGAAAAACCAAAAACAAATGGATACAGCAGCACTTGTACGTGTTTTCGTGTTTTGTGAAAATGTTGCTTTGCTTTTCATTAAATTAATTTTGCAACATTTCTCCTCTTTCAGTCTAATCAAGCGCTATGACAGTGAACGTGTACGTTACTAGCAAATGCGATAGATTTACAGGAATGACAGGAATTTAAATTACATTCTTACCTAGACAGAAAAAATATACTATATACGTATTTATATATACATACAAAATAATCCAACAATGGAAAAGCAACGCAGGACGTTGCATTTGCACTTTGATATTGTCTCTCCAATAAATGAATCCTTTTTATGGTATGCAAAACTCAAAATGGGTCTGTGTGTTTAATGATTGGTGCCAGGCGAAAAGTAAGTAAATATTTGCTTGTTTAGACAAATGGAATCTGGCATTGTTCAACACAAAATCGAATCGAAATACACACAAAATTTGATTATGTAAGGGTAAGTATGTAACCATGTTCGGCCCAACCAATTCACACAACAAACTGCCTGTCGGAGAAGTTATTGGCAGGCAATAAATGCCAAAGTCAAAATGGTTAATCCCTGTACCCTGTCCATTCTCTACCAGACTATCGGCAGCTAAATCAGTTGGTACAGAGGATAATTTGTGGTGACTGCATCGTGCCACAAAACTGGGTCAAAGCACCCCGACAATTTATACAAATGTGAATTTGTGCGTTTCGAACTTTGGTCAAAGGAATTGGAAATCGGAATTTGAAGCTGGGGCTGATGCTGAACCATTTGTGGGCGCAATTAGTATAATAACCATTGAAATGCTGGTGAAATAGTTAAATGGTATAAGCCAAATTTCATTTCCTTGCACTTAAGTTCTTAGTTTATTTCACTTTGTAAACTTATTCAGGTGTGGCCAGGTAATTACCATAAATAAATATATATATACTTATACACAGATTGAATGGAGAGTCTGCCGAAGTTCGGGTAATGAGTTTGAGTGTATCAAGTGGCCCTAAGTGATTTATCCAAGCATTGAATCGACAAAATGACCATAACTAACAATTAGTGTGGAGAACCTACTTACAATTCCCCTTTACCATCTTATCTTTTAGATGTGTTCACGCACTCATAAGTCCTCATTATGGGCAAAAGTGTAATTCCGTAGGCAGACAGACGGACAGACAGACAGGCCGACCGTCTGCCTGTGTTTCCCTTTTATTAGATGTTTGTCTAACACGCAAAGCCTTTCCTTTCCCACATCCTCCCCTTCGTTTCGAAGTAGCTTTCCGTTTTGCTTTGTTAATTGACGCAGGTTATGTAGGCCAAATAGAAGCAAATCAAGGATTTGGCTTAGGACTGTTTTTTTTATGACCCAAAGGACACAACACAAAACTGTTTCCCTCCGTTTTGTTCGAACATAAACTCGGAAAGTTTAATCAAATTTCGTTTGTTTAAGTCACATTTGAAACTGATTTAACTTTTTATGCTTCTGTAAAGTGTTAAATAGAATTGGTGTAATGCTTGTGAGGCATAAAAGAGAGCATATCGTAGCTAATTCGGTAGCTTTAGTCTGATTATGCATGTTTTAGTTCAGTTTACAGAGATGATAGAAGCTTAATGCTTTAAATTTGATATTGCAGACACACAATGCTTATTTTAAATATTTGCCACGCCCCTGCTTACTTCCACATAATTCTGTAGTCAGATTTTACGATAGTGAAAGACAGTCCTCCAGTGCGAGAAAGACAAAAGGGGGTATAAAAGCTGTTCAAATAATAGAAGCAAGGCTGCAAACCTTTCAAATTATCCATGAGGTTCGGTCCGGGGGTTCGAACCCATTGTAAAATACAAGGTTCGGTTCGCCGTTCCCCACTAAAGCTGGAATATAAAGTCTTACTGTACAAGAGCATCATAAAGCCTGTCTGGACCTATGGCTCGCAGCTATGGGGAAATGCTTGTGCGAGCAGCGTGGACGTCCTCCAAAGATCACAGTCGAGAATCCTTAGAACCATCACTGGAGCGCCATGGTACATTCGCAATGATTGTATCCACAACGACCTCAGCATCCCACTGTTTGAAACTGAAATAGAGGAACTTAAGCGCAAATATTCCGAAAAGCTTCTTGCCCACCCAAACCAACTTGCGAAATCTCTCATCATGCTGGCAACGCATTCTCGCCTGCGAAGAAACGACCTACCAACCCAGCGACTGACTTGAAGGGCCGTGGAAAACAAACTACCTCCAATAGGGGATAGTTTTTATACTCTGTACCGTAGGTACATAGAGTATTATAAGTTTGTGCAAAAGTATGTAACATCCAGAAGAAAGTATCTCCGACCCCATAAAGTATATATATTCTTGATCAGCATCAACAGCCGAGTCGATATAGCCATGTCCGTCTGTCCGTCTGTCTGTCCGTCTGTCCGTCTGTCTGTCCGTATGAACGCACAGATCTCAGAGATGGTAAGAGATAGAGGTTTGACATGTATGGGACATATGCTTCTAATGTCTGCAGGCAGATCAAGTTTATTTTCAATTTTGGCCACGCCCCCTCCCGCCCCCGCAATTTAGAAAAAACGTCATATCTCCCACAGTTTTGAAGATAGATGGCTTGTTCCTTCTGGACATATTTAGTTATTAGGATAACTTATCGATCCGCCAAAGGAATGAAGAAGATCGGATGAACGGTTTTCGAGTTATGATCGACAGACAAGTTTTCTTGGTACAGAGTATGTTATAGTCGGGCTTGACCGACTTTCTTTCTTGTTTAAAATAGTTTCTAGATTAAGATTGGAAAAATTATTGTTAGTCTCTTTAAGAGAAGCTACCATAATGTTTGAGTGCACGGATTTTTATGGACTATTTAATAATCCCACTGCTTGTGACATTAAGTCAGAATCGAGCTTTAATTTGTCCCCTTAATTTGCCTCAGGGGTCCATATCGGCTTATCATACTCTGCGCGTGCGTGGTGTTGTCCCATATTTGATCGAAAACTCTAATTAAAACCACCTGGCTAGCATATCAGATCGACAAATAATCCTCGAGTCGGCTGAAAATCCCAGCTTTAAATAAACAATATTTGCGGTAGTAATGCTCAAGTACTTCCACTTTGATTTTGTGTGTTGTTGTTAGGTCTTCCATCGAAATACACTTAATCAGAGCACACTCAATTGGTACTACATACTATAAGTTTAGCTTACCAAAAAGTTAATTAAATGTTTGCCTAAACTCTCAGGGATGCCGACACATGTGCAACTCCTGCTGTTTCTGTTTCCCTTGAAATCTGTCATTAATTTAACGCACTTTGCATTTAAGCCAGCTTAGGGGCTGCGCTCATAAGCCTCTTAAATGTGTGTACCACTTTTGGACAAGAAAAATAAAGGGAGAAAAAACTAAGTCGAAAATATTGTTGCACTCGTTTGAACAACAACAAAAAAAAAAGGGAGCATAACCAAGACATGGCAACTGTCTCGAAACTGTCTGTTGTTACCCCCCGAAAACAATTTCCCTTTTGCCATTCTGCATTAAGTCTGTGTTTGTGTGTGGCACTTTCATGTTTGATATTTAAATCCTCAAATTGACCACGCAAAATAATCCGCTAAAAACACACATTCAACTACCAATTCCCACGCAAATCACAAATTGGATTTCATTCAATTACAATAATTATATTTTATGTTCAAAATTTGTTGCAGTTTAATTTTTCTGTTGAATGATTTTGACAGTCTTTTTCGACCCACACATTAAAAATGCATGGGAGAAGCTGTTGAGGGCTACAAATTTAATTTACGGTTGACCCTTTCAGTTTGCAACTTTTGTTTAACCCAAAGCAGCTATTAATTTGAAGGGTTGTGCAATAAAATTTAATTAAAGGCGTATTATATAATTTGTAAATAAATAATCAAGTTATATTTTGCAAGTTCAGACGTTAATAGGTACGCATTTCAGCAGACGCATACAAAATATTATAGATGATATGAATCAGATTATGGTTGGATTATGGGCTGGGTAACCGATGGCTCATGAAGTCAGTGGAGACCAAAATAGCAATTTGTCGTTGTGGAAAAATAGGTATTGGAAAACCCACAAGTGTAATTCAGATTGCAGAATGACTGAATGACGGAAAGGTAAACAATTTCGTCTGGTTATACCCTTGCAATGGGTATTATAATTTGGCACAGAAGTTTGCAATTCACAGAAATATTCATTTCCGATCCCATAAACCATATATATTCTTGATCAGGGTGACGAGCTGAGTCGATTGAGCTTTGTCCGTCCGTCTGTTTGTCGGTTTGTCTGTTTCTACGCGAACTAGTTCCTCAGTTTTGAAGCTATCGAGCTGAAATTTTGCACAGAGTCTTCTTTTTGCTGCACACTACTTATATGGTGGAGCCGACCGGATAGGATGACTATATCCCATGGCTCCCATGGGAATAATCGGTCGGAAAACTAGTTTTAGTGAGAAAAACTTTTTTATTTTCAACGAAAACGTCTCCAAACTTTATAATCGTAAGTTTTCTATGTTTTTCTACCAAGTTTTATTGAAATCGTACAACTATATGGTATAGCTGCCATACAAAAGTTAGGTCTGAAAAACAGTTTTAGTTAGAAAAACTTTTTTGTTTTTAATGATAGCATTCTGCAATTTTGTAATGGTTTGTTTTACCTGTTTTCACTTAATTTTACAAATTTTTGGCCAAATCGGATGACTATATCATATAGCTCCCATACGAACAATCGGTCGTAAAATGGGAAAAGAGTATTTTTTTGAAAAAATAATTAAGCTAGCACTTGCAAGGGCATAAAAACTTCGGCACAGACGAAGTAAGCTTAGCTTTCTCGTTTTTTTACTCTTAACATCGTAAAGAAATTCACAGGCTTCCATAGTTATATTCTAAATATATGACTAGTAGCCATTTGACACACAATGTGATTACTTAATATTATTACTTTTTCTATCAGAAAAATAGAATCAGAATTGAATATTTGAAGGGTCAATGAGGTCACACAAAATGGGCTCGCTCTAAATATCAGTATTCCAGTCTATCAAATCAAATGGATTATGAAGTAACACATCTCCAAAAGAAGCCATAGAATCTCCATAAATATGACAATATCAAAACAAAGGATGATTTTTTAAGGTCTAATTTGTCCTCTTAAGAAACTGGGAATGGCTTTTTACATTGAATGGACAGTCCAACATCTTCTTTTGATGGCCAATCAGATATTTCGCTTTCGTAAATACCATGGAAATTTGAATTATAGTAGATAAGCACAATATTTGAGATGCAAAAGGTATCAAAATGATACTGCTAATCTTTCTTTATTTTATTCAATTTTTATATCAGTTCCTACTAGAGTATAAACTGTATACAGCTGTCTTGCAAATATATGTAACAGGTAGGAGGAGACATCTCCGACAACATGAAGTTCATATAATATAATCTTAATCCGCATCAACAGCCGAGTCCTTCTATCAGTTTGAAAACCTAGATCCCAGAGACTAGAATAGTTAAAGCAGCCAAATTTGTAGATGAATGCACGTTGTCGCAATAAAAATAAATAAAATAGTTATTGTTTGTTTCAAATTTCCCCGCAATACAAAATATTAAACACCTTCTATTGTGATATTTTGCTCATTGCATTTAGTATATGAGTCCAAAATCGAAATACAATCTCAAATCGTTAAAAAAAAATGGCAAAGCTATAAAGGATATTTAAAAAATGCTGCATACATTTCAGAGCTGCATGCGCCATCTGCTAACATAATGTTACAAGTATAAAAAAAAGTTATTAAACAATAATTCCACTGATTAACAGGTATATTTTGGATGATTCCAAACGTTCTTCTAGGTTTTTTATTACATTTTTCTGCTGATTTAAGTATTTAACCAACCAGATAATAGATAAAGTCGCTGGGTAGAAGTCAGATTTCCTGATGTCTACCATTTTGCTGAATTGAGCCGAAATTTTAGGCTTTGGAACTGGTTCGGACTCAGCTTATATTTCTAAAGAGGTTCGGCTTAAGTGTTTTGGTTCACAATTAAAACAATGCCGGAATTCGATACAAAACCGGTTTGCAGCCCTGTTCATGCCATAAATTTGATTTGAAAGTGGTTAAAAACGGTTCATAATTCGATCTCAGCCATATTTCAGAAGCTATAAACTTGAATTTTGGTATGTAGGTTGTTTATATGGAGTTGCATATTTAACTTTCTCACAGACGTCTTAAGACCGGATCAACAGTGGTTCAAAGAGAGTAGGCTATAAGATTAGACATTATCACGGTTTCGAGCCATACGGCTGAACATAATCAAATGTGGTTAGGTAGCACGTGTTCGGCTGGATTTATTTAATAAAAAGTTAAAAAACAATTGACTAATTTCAGGACTTATTTCAAGTGCTGGTTCAGTCAAAGTTCCACACTCAACCGTTGCCTTGGCTTAAGAATGTCCGCAATAGACCTAGACGGGCATGGATTACTATTGATTAAGTAAATATTGATGCAGACATTATATCTCAATTGGATTTTCCGTTAATAAATTATGATTTATTTATTTATTTATTTGGTCAGCAATGATTGGCTAACTTAGCCTAAAATTATGCAAACGAAAAGGAAAAATATTAGGTTTAAAGTCTTTGATGGAGCAAGATCCTGATAAAAATAACCATAAATGTCTGTTCAAAAGGAACAATTTAGTAAGAGAAATTACAAATAGAGCACAGGACTCGAAAAGGTTTGCGAAGGGCATAGTAGGATCTGCAGACTGAGAAGAAGTGGCCGGAAAGTGCGAGTTAAATTTTGAACCATTTAGAGACTTGCCAAACTGAATGTCTATTTTAAATTGTTGTCATTTCTGTACAATGCAATTATTAATAATTTTTTGCACAGAACTGCTTAACATTAATTATTGCCCGCACAATCTTATAAGTGCTTGAATCCTCTTCAAAATGTCTTTATGAAACTGCCAGGGTAAATCTGCTTTAACAGGGCATGCTAAACTCGGAGAAGGCAGACTTTTCCGTTAAGTTTTTAAACTGATAAACCAATTAATAATATTTGCAAATTCTTAACCTATTTTGACACGAACAGTATGCATTTTTTTGAATGCTAGTTCACCAGGGCTGACCGGAAAATGATAATAAAATAAAACATAATTAGTCAGAACTTTGCGAATCTGCCATTTGCTGTGCCTGGGCTTGATATTTATGGGATTACCTCTAAGGTCAAATCGAAGGCAACAGCTGTGAAAGGGTTCAAGTCGGTGCCATCCTCATATTTTCTTAAAGTCATTTAAATACTTTGTCGTCCCTTTTTTCTTTTCGTAGGCGCTCGAAACTTTATGTTGTTACTCCCACCGAAGCGTAAAGCCATTAAATATCAATTGGGCCAACAATGCAAAGTGCCCAGGCGGGGGCATATGTAAGAGTTGCTGTTCAAGGTTCTTCCTACCCGTGCGCCGTCGTCCCGCTCCACCCACTACAAAAGCAAATATGTGCTGAGGCTCGGCAACTGATTTTGTTTTTAGCCTCGGAGACTTTAGGCATTCCGCTAAATTGATTTTCAACTTTACGGAACCAAACGAAAACTACCATTTGGCATAAATTTGAATTGTCTGGGGAGCGTTTCGCATACTCTATCCCTGATGATGGCTTGGGGAAATTAAAAAGGAAGTAGCTTATTGCTTCAATTGTTAAAGTTCACTATCAGTTTTCCTTCACTTTATCTCCAAGCTACCAAAAAACTGCTCCCTTAATTTCCAGTCATTTTGTTTTCGTTATCTTCTCAACTCGTTGCTAAGCAAAGCTAAAAGCTGTGCCAGGCTGCTATCAGATTACTATTCTCTCATGTGCAGTGAACTGAATTTCCAGCTAAAATATCGTACATTGTGAATGGCCTAAATAAACACAGGTGAGGGAAAAGATAGCCGAACTAGCTAGTCCCTGGGTTAAGGTACCAAAAATGGTATAAAACTTAAATTGATTTATTTGAGAAAAAAAACAAGGTTTCCAAATTTATGGCAAATAAAGTGAATTGTAAGCCACAATCAGAATATCTTTTGAAAAAAGTACAAAAAACGATCTAAACACGTCTATCTCGCTTCCCATAAGGTCCCACTTGGCGTATGCGTAATATAATTTGTACAAAATTACAAAAATGGGTCAGAATCGTTACAATTCTGCAAGCAGGAATTCTGCTTCAATTTGAAACATATTTTTTTGATTTTTTAAGACGAAATCTAATTGAATACAAGCAGAAGGTAGACACAAGCGGAGAGCGCGAGCAATAAATGAGTACCAATTATCTGTTCCCATATCTGCATTGTCAATGGCTTTGATATAATGCTAGGTTTTCATTACCGTGATTTTGTGATCGAAAAGAAGCTACAAAGTGTGTTCTTGCATCCATTGAACAGCTGACTGCGGTTTTGTTAACATTGTGAAAAGATAAGTTGGTGTAAATAAAATGGATTGAGCTGATGGATTTCTCTCAAGGGCGTAGCCAGCTTTTCAAATAGATGGCGGCAGCTTTGTCTTAAAGTTTTCTTAATGATCCATTTAAGCATTAAATAATAAATTAAATTTGCTTTTGTTATGAAATGAGACGCAATCTATAAAAACATGTCGGAAAATTAATATATAAATGAAAAAGTGATATTTTCTAAGCAAAATCTGTGAAGAAGAGGGGCTACTAACTGGCGATTTTATTTTGTTTTTTTGCGCTTAAAGTTTTAAAGCTGCTTAATGTCTTAGCTAGTGCTGGCAGTTGTAACGATACTCGTACGATAGGCAAAATTATCGATTGTCGCATCCAAAAGCCGCATCCAAAAAGCTAAGATCTTAGCTAAGAGCCGATTTCTCATCTTCTACATGGCTGCTATGTGTCAGATAAACTAGGACTTTGCTCTATTATTTGTAGGCTTAAGTGACGGATAGCTTTATGCACTTAGGTCCGATTTCTAATCTGCTGCATTGTTTTATAAGTTGTCCATTACTACGTTTATACACACCAAATATATGGTGCTAAATGCCCTTTAAAGTATGCTACTTTAAATAAGAATAATTATTCTTGTTAAGTATTTATTTTATACTTGTCTTAACTGAATATTTTGTTGTATACCCAACAATTTGGTTGTCGATTACCTTAGACGCGGACATAATTGTCTACACAATAAAAACAATTTGAAATCAGGATAAAAAAGGCTTGAAGTGATTCTGTTTTTCGGGACTAAACAATATGAGTGGAAGTAAAATCCATATTTTTCCGGGATCAGCTCAAGAACATTCGGGATCGCCCCGTTTTCAATCCCGTTTCGGATTAATTGTTTTTTTTTAGTGTAACAATGACTTCGATCTAATAGATAAATACTTAAGTAAATGAAGATTGCATCCGACACAAGAATGCAGGAATGCAAGTATATGCTGTAGTAAGAGTCGGGCTTGAGAATATATGGAAAGTCCACAGAAAGGTCCACCTAGACGAAAAAAGTAAAAGTTCTCTAAAAAAAAAAAGCATGTTTTTATCAAATTTTCAAGGGGAAACAATGTAATTGAAGTACTCTAAGCTAATCTTACAAATATTAATAACCCATATTGATATTTTCGAATGGAAAGTCGCACAAACACAGTTTTCTAAAAAGGTGCCCATAGATTTCATTGAATTTTGCTATCTTAAATCAATCTATGGGTACAAAGAGGAAATGAACATTGCTTAAGAAACCATAACAAACTATGTGATGGCAATTAACTGTAAGATTTTACTTTCCATGATATCAGAAACCACATATATATCATGACGGAAAAATATGTCCCGTGCGAACGTGCTTATAATGAAATTTAAAAAAAAAGTATCAATGATTTTGTGGAAAAATCATATCAATTATAAAGAGTCATCAATGCACAACGTTCTAAAAAAAAGTGACATTTAAAAAATCCCTCAGGTTTCGCTGAAATCGGCGTTTGAATTGTGGCCCGCGAAAACCACTTCTATATTTGTACCGTGCGACCGCCTTTCCTTTTTGCAATTATCTCGAAAACGGAATATTTTCAACAGGGATGCAAACCGGTTCTGAACCGAACCGGTTTTGAACCGAACCGAACCGCTTATTCCAGCCGGTGAATCGAACCGCAAACCGAACCGGCTTCCTTTCAGAATTGTTGAACCGAACCGAAAACCATAAATAAAAACGGTTCGGTTCGGTTCAGTTCTCTGACTGAAATCATGCCTAAAATCAACTAAGGTCATGACGTAGTAGGACAAGTCAGAGTAAAATCCATGGCCCGAATTCTCAAAAAATGATGTCATGAATTCAGGACCAGCCCTTTCATTTCTGAGCTGATTCAGCTATGATTCAGTTCTGAGCCTAACTTAAGGGATATGATAAATATAATAATTACGATGCATAGTACGTATTCTTTTCTAGCAAACATTCTCAATTTTCGAGAGTATTCATCTAGGAACTTATAGACGGCTACTGGAAATCCGACATAATAAGCATTGGACATTCTTCTAAGGATTTTTAAAATATTTAAATGGATTATAAGAATTAAATTTCAAAAGTGTTCGACAAGTCACATTACTACCAACAATCATAATATCTCATAATGTGCCTTTGTGAACCACTGAACCGAACCGAAACCGCGGTTCAGCTAGCTCGAAAAACCATGTAATGAACCGAACCGGCGGTTCAGAAACTGTATGAACCACTGAACCGAACCAGTCCTTATTTTCGAGTGGTTTGCATCCCTGATTTTCAAAGCTCATCCTTTGCACCAATTATAGGGCTAACTGAGAGGTATAAGTTACGCATATTGCCAAAAATAAAAGTCTGTTTTATTTTCCCTTTTTTTCAATTTCAATGCGTACGACTGTCCCATGGAAATGCCCATATGTACTTTTCCTGGTCGAAGATGCCTTCTTGTATGCGTCACAAACATCGGGGCAATTTTATACTACACTCTCAACAAGGGTATAAAGCAGAAATCAAGTCCAAAAATGAATAGCAAATGTATAAAAAAGCTTCTTAAACAAAATGTATACTTTAATATTCAAAATGAGGGGTTTTTATGAATACGAAATCGAATACGAAGTACCATGGATGCAATTAGCAATTATATTTGCTGTTGGCCTTGAGCAGAAACTTCTGCAGAATTTTAATCTCATCTCAGCAGATAAAGTAATCAAAGGGGTGAAATTTCAACCAATAAGCTGTAAAGCGCTGCATTCTCTGCCAGAGTCCACAGGTAATGCATGACGGTCAGCCTAGAATTGAGCACTGCGGGCACTTTTGCTGAATGTTTTCATAAAGTAAGCATAAAGTCGATTCGCCCACGTTTTTACCATGTCTAGAATGACAGAAAATGTAACTCAAAAGTCCAATCCGAGTTTTCCAAATCGTTTGTAATGTTACCCAAACTTCAAAGTCCTTCAAATGTGAATGATGCTGCATGCTGATGCATGTACCGTACATATCTTCGGTGAAGTAAGATGATTGGGGTCTGGGGGGCTTCAGCCCTTTGTAGAACTTTGTGGAAAATGGCAAAAATTGTAGTAGCTATCAATGATAACAAAACAGTTTTAGTTACTTAGAGCCGATTTCACATCTTATACATAGCACTATCTGTCACATAAACTAACAAATAACAGAGGAAATCACGGAGATGAGAAATCGGCCGTAAGACTATCTGTCCCATGACAGCTTTACTATATACTTATCCGGTTTTTTCCAAAAAAATTGTTAAAATAATAAACAATTGCAATATTTTGAGAACTATTGTCTAAAAGGGGTAAAAGACTTTGTTAAATGGTGGGAGGGCAAGTGTTGAACTACTTTCATTTTGCTAAGCAAGTCAAACCACTGTGCACTGTAGAAATAGGAATGTTTGCCCTTAATGTTTCATATGAAATTACTGCGTATACGTATTACGTATACGTAATATTAATTGTACCGTATCAAAATAAATGTAGTAAATTCTAAATATTTCCAAATTTTGTATTTTAAAAAGGGGACTAAATGAAAAATTGGATATACTTGTGGGTTAATCCTCTTATGTACAATTCTTGAGTGAAAATTGTTTAGAACCGAAAGAAATATATGAAAATGGATAGCACTGCGGATGAGTGATAAAAAAATTAGGAGTAGAGTAGGGATGCCGCAGATATGTCTATATATTGTCGAAAAATACAATATATCATACAAAACAATATAATATATCATTAGCCTAAGGCCCACGTTGCTATGGCTTTCCAATTGGACACAATTTGCAATTGTGTATCAATTTTTTCAAATAATAATACAAATAATAACAATATATCATTATCGAATATTTTTCCGAATCTATAAATCGCATATCACGAAAAGCCATGAAAAATGTAACTACAATTAATAATATGATAATTATTACGTGTTCTTCATCTAAATATGACGACTATAAAGGTGCTATAAGGGTCATGAAAACTTTCAATAAATTGCATTTAATATTTCAACTCAACGAAGTTTTCTTGAATACAAATTCGTCAACAAGCTTGAACTTTCTCTATTATAAGTAAAATAAAATAAATATCTTAACTGGACCTTCAAATTTGTTAACGGAGATTCACCATAGTCAGTTTTTTTTCAGAGCTTATAAAACTATGGCAATTTGACGGAACAAAAATGAATACCATAGTGCTGAATCGAAGCATTAACATTTCAAAAAAAAATCCAAGCTTGGCATCCAACGATTTTAAATACAATAAAAGTTTAAGTCAAGTTGTGGCAAAACTATATTTACATATATTAGATTAGGCTTTGTAAAAGCTCAGGCAATGCACACTGGACTGAATGGCCAATGACAATATTTTTGGATGTTAGCTATGTATTCCAAAAGAGGCTAAAGTATAGACTGGCCTGCAAAGTGTAATGTTTGCTTGGCTATTTGATTACATAAAAAAGCGGGAATATTTATGCAAAAATATGCAAAATGCAGTAAAATGTAGATACAACGTACAAAATAATAATCAATTGTGTTATACCTGTTGAATCATACACATTGGGCGTTTTCAGCAGACAAATCCGATTTACGATTACTGATTTATGATGACCGATTTCACCCACTGAATACAATGATTGCCGATTGCGATTGGTAAATATGACAATCATGTTTGCTGAGATGGAATCATACAAATTCTATGATTGATGACAGTTTATTGATTGCTCTACCAACTGTTTACCCCAAAACTAAAAATTAACTGACAACCTGACAACTTTAAAAGCCCTCACAAATTGTGCATTAAATGAGTTGACGAATTGTACTTATGCCAGAAAATAGCCTAACTTAGCAATTAGTGACATTCAGCAGAGAATCATTAGCAATTGCAAATCGATAATCAGTAATCGTAAATCGGATTTATCTGCTGAAAACGCCCATTAATTTGTTTTGTGACACGTCCTTAGTGGACATCAAACTAACTTTCGCCCAAAATTTAATTACTTTAAATATTCTCCAAGCTCTGCCTAAGATGTAGGTTCGATGCAAGCTTTTTAAATCATTTTTGAACAAATTAACATGCAAAACAGAGGCTCCAAGACAATCAATAATCAAAAACATGAAACATCGAATTTAAACTAAAATTAATAAAATTATATTACGCATCCGCCAAGTGGGACCATATGGCCTTCTAGCTAAATGTGCAATGATTGAGAGCTTTTTTCCAATATACCTATAATGAATGCCATAATGAAAGCTGAAACTTACAAAATTTTCAATATATTATTATTATTAATTTTTATTATCATTGACGTTTTCTTCTTAGCGCTAAGAGTACAGTAATACTTATAAAGAAAGCACTAATCACACAAGTTAAATTCGATAAAAAAAAAAGTAACACAAAGGGTGCCCTAAGTTATGATAATAATATAATTTTGTTTAAATGTAATTATTTATAGAATTATTTCGACTAAAGTATGTTTTGTAATTTTATTAGCACTCTAAATTATATCCAAGAATTTAAGTCCATATTGAAAATTCTTTCTGAGTACACCGAAATATGATCCGTTCTCTTCTTATTGAAAATATATCGGGCTATATTATTAAAGGCTACATTCAGTTTTCTGCTGCTACTCGAATCACATTTACCAAATACTTTTATTCCATAAAAAAGAGTCCAAGCCAAGAACGATTTTGTTAAATATCAATAGCTTTGTTCGCGTGGGTAAGAACTGTTGACTAAATCAAAATTGTCTTGGTTTTATGCATGATTTTCCTATTGCATTATTAATACGATCGTCTCAGGATAATGTGTTGTTGACAGTAAATCTAAGATATTCGGCTCTCTCTGCATATTCAAATCTCGTTTGTTTTGTGCAAAGTAATTTGTGGTTCAACATATCGAAAGCCTTGCTATAATCCAGATGTGTAAGAAATGTCACACAGCCGTTGTCAAGTTTCCTGCGAATGTCTTCGGTTATTTTCAATTTAGCTGTTGTGCAATTACGATGTTTTCTAAAACCAGATTGATGATTTAGAAATTTCTAATTTTCAGGTAGAATATTTCCATGAGTGTATAACAAATTCGATTTCCAATCAATTTGCACTCTTGTCAGTTTATTTCCATGCCCTTTTCGCCCACTATTTTTTTTTTTTGCTGACTCAATGCCACCACCGAACCGTAGTATGGAATCTCTGGTATTGAGTTGTCATTGCCGTTCCTTGTTAGTGCCTGCTGGCGCATCTCGCTGGGATTTCTCTTTGGATTTCTACTAACACTCCACCCAAATCCCCTCCCACCACACCCTCGGGCAGCTTTCCATATATGTGTGTGTGTGTGTACATATCTGTCCAGTGGCCAAAAGGATACAAATCGTATTTAATCGTAATGTTCGATGGAATTGGCAGTACAACTCGAGCCACTCATTCGCATTCACTGAATTATTTGTTTTACGATAATGGCGCACTTCTCGTTTGTATGTACTTTCCAGATTATAATAAGGCTGCTTTGGCGCATTGTGGCTTCCGCCACTCGACGATGTGTATGCAAATGCTCCTCAATGGCCTTTTTATGGTGGTCAGGCGGACAGCTGATATTGATGGCGAATGGCATTTGGTAAGACACATCGCCAAGTGTTGTACAAATAAGCAAATAAAGGCTAAGGGCACTTTGCCAGCTCCAGCTCTGATTTGATTGATTTGGCATTTGTAAAGAGAGAGAGAGACTGTGTAAATACTAGTCTGTTTATATCATTTAATGACTCATCGCATGAAAATCTGATCAAAAGAATTGCCCAATTTGTAAGTCCAAGTCAAACAATCCCTTCTACAATGTAAGCATCAACCAATGCAACCACTTGAGTAACCGCAATTTCAATTTTTATGCATGTATTAAATTTCTATAGCTATTTCCCGGACTGCATAAAAACAACTCCCCATTCTGCACCCAACTTTACTTGGCGAAACAATGTTAAAGTGCATTTATCTGTCCGTTTGTCCATCGAACCGAACCGCTCGTGTCTGTGTCACGTTTTGTGCGTCCTTGCCAAAAAGTTTTCGTGTACAAATCTTCTTCTGGTCCTAAGCTGTGCCAATAAAAATCAAAACTTGTGCTGCGCACAGGAAATCAGGGAGCAGGACTGAGCAAGTGGAACAAATTTACTACCAGATGCAAGTTGTGGGGGGGGCCCCAAGATTTGGTTGTTGACTTTATTGAAATGATAAAGGAAGCAAATTCATGGGCTGTGATTGAATTTCTAATTAATTATGCGCCAAGTTAATGTTGAATCCCGGGGTAACTTTTAATTCATGCGGCCAACTAAAAAGTTGCGAGTTGAAAATAAAAACATCTTTGCCTTCCCTTGAAAGTTTTTCCTTTTTTATCGCAGACACGAGCGTGTGATTTGCGACAAGCATTAGTGGTGAGATAAGGCAACGGCAACTACTCACAGTATCCTGCCACCTGCCTCCTGCCGCAGAGTGAACCAAAATGTTAGGCAATTTGTAAAAGTTGTAAGCAGCTGAGAGTCTCTGGGGTGATTGAAATGAGATGGCAGGTACAAAAAAAAAAAAAATGTTTAATGATGAAAGCATGCCTCGATAATTTTGTTCAACTTTCACCCTTTTAGTATAATTTTTTGTGAGCAAACTTTTATTAGCACAAACAAAAAAAAAAACATATAAAATCAGCTACCTTCAAAAGTTACTTTGTCATCGACCATATTTGGGAGTGAAACTAGCGGCTCCCCCTCCCACTTCCGTCCCTCTCTCCGGTTGACTTCTCAAATTTTGTTGGCAAGCTTTGACAGTCCACAAAGTTGCCAGCGCTTGACATTTTTTGCGTGGAATTTGTAGTAGTCAGAGTTCAGCTCTGTCTTCTTCGTTCTATAAATAGTTGTTGATGTGGTGTTCAAATTGACAAATCCTTTTTGAAAAACTATTGATAACTAGACAAGAAGTACTATATGGGTATATCTTTTAACCAACAACCATTCATTCCAAAGTGGAATAAGAATTCTATAATAATTTGCATGTACATATATTCCAGGGATGCAAACCGGTTCTGAACCGAACCGGTTTTGAACCGAACCGAACCGCTTATTCCAACCGAACCGGCTTCCTTTCAGAATTGCTGAACCGAACCGAAAACCATAAATAAAAACGGTTCGGTTCGGTTCAGTTCTCTGACTGAAATCATGCCTAAAATCAACTAAGGTCATGACGTAGTAGGACATGTCAGAGTAAAATCCATGGCTAAAATTCATAAAAATGGTGTCATGAATTCAGGACCAGCCCTTTCATTTCAGAGCTGATTCAGCTATGATTCAGTTCTGTGCCTAACTTAAGGGATATGATAAATAGAATAATTAAGATGCATAGTACGTATTCTTTTCTAGCAGACATTCTCAATTTTCGAGAGTATTCATCTAGGAACTTATCGACGACTCCTGGAAATTCGACATATTAAGCATTGGACATTCTTTTGAGGATTTTAAAAATATTTCAATGGATTATATGAACAGGGTTGCCCATATTCGACGGACCCATCTGGCAACGCCATAACTTTTGACAGAGATGTCAGATCGCTTAATGACATACCGCGTTTGAAGCGTCAGTCCAAGCAGATTTTTACCATGGAACAATACACGTCACGCGAGCGCTCTGAAATAGTTGAAATTTACATTCAACAGAACAAGTCAATTGTGAAAACAAAATTATCATGTCCGATGAAGCCCATTTCACATTGAATGGGACCGTAAATAACCAAAATTGCCGTATTTACGCCACTGAAAATCCTCAGGAGATTCAAGAAGTGCCTCTTCATGACGAAAAAGTCACAGTTTGGTGCGGCGTTAGTGCGAAAACGGTCATTGGGCCGTTTTATTTCCAAAATGAAAATGGCCATGCTGTTACCATCAACCAGGAGCGTTATCGCGACATGATGACCAATTTTGTGATGCCAATTATTCGTCGAAAGCGTATGAGGCAGTTCTGGTTTCAACAAGACGGCGCTCCACCGCACACAAGTCGCATAACAATCGATTTTCTGAAGAAATTGTTTCCGGGCCGTTTGATGTCGAAAAGTGGTGATTTGGACTGGCCACCTGACCTGACTTCTTCTTGTGGGGATATTTGAAGTCAAAGGTTTACGTTAACAAGCCAAGGATTTGCGTGATTTAGTTGTTTCTAGGCAAGCTGAAAGTGTTTTTCAAGAATATTATTACAAGTTTTCATTAATATTGGATAAAGTCGATTTTTCAATATTTAAAATGGTTAAAAAATCTGAGCTGAGCACCAAAATAAGATCAGAAATTGTGATCAAATATAACTTGGGTGTTTGTCTCGTCAGACCATTTATTATCAAGTCAATAAATATAAAAAATTGAATTATGTGATCAATGTTCGCCGTAAAGGCAGAAATCGAAAGACTGGAGCTGATGCAGACCGTCTTATCGTCCGTGCTTTTAAGAAGGACCCTTTAAAAACACCAAAGGCTGTGTCCTTAGAGTGGGATGAGACTGCATCCACTTCCATAAGTGAGAGAACAATACGCAGGCGTTTGATTGAAGCAGATATGAAAACATATATTGCAAAGCCAATTCCTTTTCTCACCCCTAAAAATAAACTAAAGCGTTTGGAGTTCGCGAAAAGATACATCACCAAGCCCGCTTCATTTTGGCGTAATGTCCTGTGGATGGATGAGAGTAGTTTTGAATTCCACGCATCTCAAAAGAAAGTTTTTGTAAGAATTAACAAGAATTACCGTAAAAAAAAAGCTCCTGTGTGTCAAAGAGTAAGCCATGGGGGTGGAAGCGTAATGTTCTGGGGTTCAGTTTCATATAATGGTCTGGGAGACTTGGTTCCCATAGACGGATCCATGAACCAGAACCGATATTTAGAAACCTTAAACGATTATGCGTTTCCCTCCGGCGACAGATTAATGGGAAAAGAATTTATTCTCCAACAGGACAACGCTCCTTGCCATAAGGCCAGAATGATTACTAGGTTTTTAAGATTTGTCGGGGTGGAAACTATCGATTGGCCGCAACAAAGTCCTGACTTAAACATTATTGAAAATGTGTGGTCGCTAATAATGCGAGAAAGAAGCACTGATCTGACCAGGACAAAAGCAGAAACCGTCACTGAGGTCACAATGAATTGGAAAGAGATTCCCTTAAAATACCTTGAAACCTTGGTCGATTCCGTTCCGAATCGCCTGCAAAAGGTCATAGACACCAAAGGAGGGTATATTTTTTTTATTAATTTCCAGTTTAAAATAAATTTACAAAAACAAATTAGTTAATTAAGATGAAAAAGGAAATTTTGTCAAAATACTTATGCCACCCATGAAATGACTTAGTTTTTAGTTTTAATTCAATTAAAAATCTTAATGAATGTTAAAAATGAAAATTTGTTATATTTATAATTTAATACAATGTAACTAAATGAATTATGTACAATCCATAAATATTTTTATATTTAAAATAAATAATAAAAATTTAAAAAGAAACTGAGGCATCGCCATGACAAAATATATATGCCGACCAGTGTATGTATATTCTTTAAATAAATGACTTAAGGTGGCTTGAAGAAGCAGCTTCGAGCACCTCGAAACATCCAACATTATGAGTCATTAAAATTTTGTAATTTTTGTGGCTTGTTTAAACCCATTTAAAAACTTGCCAAAACAAAAATGTTGAAATGTTAGCATACCAAATAGTTGTTAAACATTTTAAGTCATGAAGTGGAATGTTAGACTAGATTTACATGGTAAAGAAAACTTCCTGCTAAGAGAGGCGGAATATTCAAGGCAAAGTGAATACGAAAGGTTTACAATCTCACCTGATTCTCTCACTAAGAAAGCTCCATGAAGTTTGCTTCACCATGTAAATACAGTCTTAGATGTGCTCAGTTTGCTATACCCAAAACCCTACACATAACTTAGGTTTCGTTTAGGTGGCCGGTTTTGGTTCGAACCACATAACTTTGAAACGAGATAATCGACGGTAATTCAAAGATATTATCCACTTTTTTAAAACCTTTGTTCCTTTAATTAAATGTGTTATGAAATGTTTGACTACATTCGAGAAATTCGTAAAATTTTTGATCACATTTTATGGTATAAATGCACGTTTTCTTATCAGAAATTATACATTTGTCGGGAGATATTGATACCCTAGTCGCGACTCTTCGGGAAGAGTTGATTTTAACAGCGTTCTTTTGATCAGTTTCTACTCATTTTTGAGTAATTTTTTCAGTCATTTGCGAGGAGGATAGAGGAAAGTTACCTTCGGCTCGGCCGAAGTTTTTATACCCTTGCAGCACATTTTTTTTACCCTGTATCCATTGAAAATGGGAAAAGGGGTATCATAAAGTTGTGCGAATGTATGTAACAGGGAGAAGGAAACATATCCGACCCCATAAAGTATATATATACTTGATCAGCATGAACAGCCGAGTTGATATAGCCATGTCCGTCTGTATGAACGCGTCGATCTCAGAGACTATAAGAGATAGAGCCACAAATTTTCGCATGAAGTTAGACTTATGCTGTAAGCAGATCAAGTTGATTTCAGATTTGGAAAATTCCACCCCATCCCCCCTTTTATCCCCAAAAAACCAAGACCTCCTCTAGCCATCCTAGACCTAAAAAAACCGTCAAATCCACAATTTTTAAGTTAGAGCCTCGTGGCTTAGTATACATCAAGCTAGGTATCCCAATATCTATCTATTCTGACAAAAAACACTGGAGTTATAAGCGAAACAGTTGAGCTGATAAGAGCATGTGAAATTTGCAGGATTCATCCATATGTTCCTAGAGGAATGCCCTTCGAAAACAGAGAATGTCGGCTAAAAAAGAATACGCATCACCAAGCATCTTACACGCCCTATTTATCATATTTTTATACTGTACTAAGGTAAAGATGTACTACAGAAAATGGAAAATATTGACGACAAATCAGCTATCAAATTTTAAGAAAAGAATTACAGATTGATGACAGGTATATTAGGAAATCGGCGGACAATTGCAGAAAACGTACTGGTTTACATGTTTGAACGAACTGTCGCAAACAAATTATCTTATCGTTCGGTTCACCAGTTGGAACAATCGGTTCGGTTTGGTTTACAATCGGTTCAGTGCAGAACTGATAAGCGTCCCGGTTATAAAGTATACATATTTCTGATCAGCAATAAAAGACGCTTCAATGTAGCCATGTCCTTTCATCTGTTTCTATGATCTCAGCATTTCCCAAATGCTTTTCCCATCTGGAAAGGTGTAAACCATCCCCGCTTTAAATAGGGTCCCACTCAGTCTAATGCTTACCCTATTTAGTTAATGTCCGTCTGACTCTTCAAGTCGGTATCTCAAATCCTCCCTAATGAATTCAGCAAGTGACCAACCTTGTTTTACAAACTTAACAAATTAACAAGTCAATTATTTCCAAATTAGCCACAAAAACTTTAGTTCATTAAGCACACCAAGTGGAGCATTTTACCCAACTAGTATGTATAAAAAGCCAGCGACAAGTCCTGTCAGTTCACAGAACAAACTACAAAATGAAGGGACTAACTTTTGGCAATTGGCTGCAGCGGAACGCGGGCTTTTTAGTCCGGCACAACCAGAAGCCACACCCACTGACGATTGCTGTGGCGAACACCTTTTGGGAGTACACGGAGCGGACCAAGGTTAGCGGCATGTGGCTACTAAGACGTAATCGTACACACAACTGGTCCAGGTGGGTGAGAAGAACCAAAGAAGTTGAATCTTCTTTAAAAATTTGCTTTTAATTGCCGCTTCACAGATTTGTGTGGTCGTCGGTGTTGCTGCAGTTGTTCCTCTTGAGTATTTTCCTAACATTGCTGCTGTGGTTGAAATTCTATTCGTATCCAATTTTGAATACCATATCACATGATTTGTCCATAACGGATGTGGCTTTTCCGGGTGTAACCATTTGTAGTCCAAAGGTGGTTAATACGGAGCGAGTGGCACGCTATGTGAGAACTCTGTGAGTGGAAATGGGGGACAAACTACAGTCATAGCTTTTCATAACATTTCAAATTCTTTGATTTTCTTAGAAAAATCCCACCGGACTATGATCTAGCCGAGGTGGCTGACGGTTTTGAGTTTCTCAATGCGTTTACAGATCAAAATTTTGTACCACCCTCCCATGAGAGCTACAAACTTACGGATGCTGTGCTACGTCTGAATAACATTTCCATATGGGAGGCTGCCTTGGCTGTAAGTCCCGGCTGTTCGGATTTTGTTAAACGTTGTTTCTGGGGCTATTTGGAGTTTCCATGCAATCAAACCGATGAGTATTTATCATTTCTACCCACCACCGCATTTTTGGGTCCCTGTTGTTCCTTCAACTATAATCCACGTAATTCGAGCTTTGTTCCCTTTTCGGCTAACATATTTGGCATGGATGGTGGACTGACTATTATCGGTGCCGAAGGATCGGAGAGAAACCTAAGTACCGGTTTGATTGTGCTCGTTCATCATCCCATGGATTATGTAACAGAGTCGGCTGCTTCGGTAACAATTACAGCCAAATCGGAGAGTTTTGTGGAAATAACGCCCACAGGTAAGCTGAACAGGTGACCCTAAAGTAGGTGATCTCTAGGTGATAGGTGATCCCTATTCTATTCTAAACCATAGATATATCTCGAAATGTAGAAGCTTTGAATCTTGTATCTTGTATGGAACTTTACTACCCATAAACTGGAAATTGGAACAATCATTGTAATAACACTTATATTGCCATCTAAAACCATCTAGTGCACAGTTCATCGACGGAGGTACTGGAGCTGTCGGAACGCAAACGTGATTGTTTGATCTCGGATGACTTGAGATTACGAAATTATAGACAAGCTGCCTGCATGTTGAATTGTCAAACGGAGGCCATTGTCAAGGAGTGTGGCTGTCATCCATATTTACTGCCCATTGAGAATAATAAGTACAAGGAATGCGATCTGAATGATACATTCTGCTATTCTGAAAACTATGGTGAGTACGTACTGGAGTGACACCTAAGAGAGGGTATAAGGAGGGCCAAAAGTAGATAAATCAAGCTCTTTTCTTTTCCCTCAAATGAAGTTCGGTTTGGGTTCAGATTTAGAAATTAATCTGGAAAAGAAAAAGATTGCCAATAACATCCTAACAACAACACCTAATATATTTTGTTCGTGTAAACCGCCAAACTATATCCAAATTCTCTTTTTGACGAGAGATATAAGAAAATGCACTAAATGTTGGCTGGAGTTTTCTTAACAGTAGACTCAATGAAAGAATGAAAGAAAGATATTTAAGTCAGGACTACATTTTGGATCGAAAACTCCGTGAATTTAGGGAAGTTGGAACCGAGCCCGAACCGGAGCAAATCATTTTTTCCCTGCCGATCCTTAACCGGAACCAAAGCTGAACAATTAAATAAGGGTTCGTTCCAAAATAAACGAGAGATTACTAATTCTGAATAAAATTTGTATTAAAAGCTCTGCATAAGAGTTACACTTCAAGTCATCAGAGTAGGACTAAGTTAAACAATTTACAAAACACCTGTTAAATTACAGAAATCCCAAACCTCTTCTCAGCGATTTATACATAATGCTGTCAGTTTTAAGGCTATCGCGACCAAACTTTGCACAAATTCTTCTAGTACAAATACGCCACAAATTTGTAGGAATCGGCGGGATCTGATGACTATAACAAATAAATGGCAACGATCGGTCGAAAAAGAAGTTCTAGTGAGAAAAACTTATTTGTTTTTAATGCAGACATCTTCAAACTTCGTATTTACTAGTTTTCTATGCTTCTTCATGATTCTGCCAAGTTTGGTCGAAATCGGACATCCATATAGTATAGCTGTCATAGAAAAGTAAGGTTAGAAAAATAGTCTTAGTGAGAAAAACTTTTATGTTTTCAATGTAAACATCTTTAAAATTGGCACATATTGATTTTATAGGCTTTCACACAATTCTTTAAAGTTTTGTCAAAATCGGATGACTATAGGTTATAGCTGCCATAGGAATGATCGGTCGAGAAACTAGTTTTAGTGAGTAAAACTTTTTTTGTTTACAAAGAAAACGCCTCCTTACTTTGTATTTCTTAGTTTGCTATGCTTTTCCATGATTCCACTTAGTTTGGTCGAAATCGGACATCTATATAGTACAGCTGTCATACAAAAGTAGAGTCAGAAGAGTAGTCTTAGTGAGAAAAACTTAATGCTTTTCAGTGAAAATGTCCTTCAAATCAGTTAGAACAAGAAAGAAAGTCGGTCAAGCCCGACTATAGCATACTCTGTACCAACGAAATTCCACGCTCAGCATAAATTTTGATGCTGCAGTGGTAGCTGAAAGCAGCGCTGCTTCTGCGCTGCTGCAGCGAACAGTCTTTTGATCATAACTCGAAAACCGTTCATCCAATCTTCACCATTCCTTTGGCTGATCGATAAGTTATCCTTATTACTAAATATATCTTGAAGAAACAAGCCATCTATCTTCAAAACTGTAGGAGATATGACGTTTTTTCTAAATTGCGGGGGCGGCAGGGGGCGTGGCCAAAATTGAAAATAAACTTGATCTGCCTGCAGACATAAGAAGCATATGTCCCATACATGTCAAGCCTCTATCTCTTACCATCTCTGAGATCTGTGCGTTCATACGGACAGACAGATGGACGGACGGACAGACGGACATGGCTATATCGACTCGGCTGTTGATGCTGATCAAGAATATATATACTTTATGGGGTCGGAGATGCTTCCTTCTGGATGTTACATACTTTTGCACAAACTTATAATACTCTATGTACCTACGGTACAGAGTATAAAAAGTTCTGCAAGGGTATACAAACTTAGTTAACTTTTTTTCGGTTTTTTTACAATTCAAATTGTAAATTACATTTGATATTAAATTTATCCGGCTATACGCTTACAAAAACAAATATACTTTATATTCATTTCAGTTTTGTAATTTCATTTTAGATTATCCGGGTGTCCCTCGACACCAACTCATTTTAAATATATTGAAATCTTTTGAAATGCTTCTAATTTTTAAGTCCAACTGCAAAATGCTTTCATTTGTTATACACTAGCTGAACTTAGCACTAAGAACTTTGAGTCGGACATCTTGCTCCTCAGCGGTTTCATTTGCTCTGACAGTGAGAGCTCGAGTTCTGAGTCGTCGGAGACGTTCTTCTCGCTCCTCAGCTGCTTCACTTGCTCTGGCAGTGGACGCTCGAGTTCGAACTCCGCTAAGTCGGACATCTTGCGCTTTAGTGGTTTCATTTGCTCTGACAGTGAGAGCTCGAGTTCTCAGTCCTCGGAGACGTACCTCTCGCTCCTCAGCTGTTTCACTTGCTCTGACAGTGGACGCTCGAGTTCGAACTCCACTCAGACGATTTTCACATTCTTCAGTCGTTTCATTTGCTATTTGAGTTTGCCGTTTCAAAGCTCTTGGAGCACATTGCGCAATATATGATTTCTTTGGAGGCACTATTTACACATTTTTTGACAAATTTATTTAACAGAAATGGCAAAGTCACTTTTTAAAATCAACACAATCGGATGAACGGTTGAATTTTGCAATTTTCGCGGTTTTTGGACCAAGTCACAGACGTGAGACATAGCCTATGACAATTTCCTGACCGACATGAACAACTGTGATAAATTTGTGAAGATCGGTTCAGCGGTTTAGAACAAATATACAAACATACAAACATAGTTTCAATATTATATATATGTATAGATATCTTTTTTATACATAAACTCCTTTTTTCATTTTGTAAAACCTCGCAGACAATTAAATGCCCTTCAGGCTTGGTTTTTGCCTGTTCCTGATTAGCTGTCAAGGCTGTTGACACTCCGCTACTTCATTTAATTCCACATAACTGTGTCACGTTCCGCGCCGTTGCTTGTCTGCTGCATTTTTCATGCCGCTGTGTGGATGCCAGACGTCATCTAACATAATTCATATTAAATATTTAGAGTCTTCACGTGCTTCTCGCCCCCCCCCCATGCTGCTCGTTGGCAGTTTACCGATTTACATATTTGCATATGACTCTCTTCTGCTCCACAGAGAACTTAAAGAGCGTGCGCTGTGACCAATGTCTGCCCAATTGCTATGATGTCACCTATTCCACGCTGTCCTATAAAACGGATCTCAATCAGCACCCGTTCTCTGTCAGTCCGTTTTAGTAAGTAATTGTGTCATTTGTTAGCGGGTCAAGTGCATGATTATCCTTGACTTACAGTGCTCCGGAGCTGCTCACCAATGATAGTTTTGTGCTGCGGGTGTATTTGGCCAAGCAAGTGGTGCCAGTTATACGCAAAGTCACTGTCATGTCCTGGATAAGTCTGTTGTGTAAGTTAGTTATTTGGTTGGTTGATGGTGGTGGTGTTATACTTATTTAATTACATCTTTTTCCAGCTGATTTGGGTGGCATTTTCAATCTGTGTCTAGGCCTAAGCATGATATCTGTGGTGGAGTTTTTCTATTATTGTTTTTATAGATTGTATAAGAACTATCAAGTGGAGAAGAACCTTAAGGCCAAGCTAGCTTGGAAATAGTTACTGGCATAGCAGTTTTAATATAAAACTTTGATTTCTAAACTAAATATTTTAACAGTTTAATTAGTTAAATAAAGTTTATGTTCTTTTCTTTTTAGTTTTAAGCGTCTGTTTGGGTGCCTTGCGTTTGTGTTTGGCGGCTTTTGTGGGTTGGGGTAGGGACTCTGCTTCTCCAGCTTCGTCCTCGCTGTCGCTGTTGAAGAAATAATTAGAATATGATGAGAGCAACCAGGATTCAAGAACTCACCCTACTGTGGCCATTTGATCAAACATATCCTCGTACTCATCATCCACAGCTGCCGATTTCTGCACTACTTCTTCTTCTGTCTCCGCTTCCTCCTGCTCTGAATCTTCATTTTGTGGCTCTTGTTCAGTTTCCACTTCCGCTTGACGTATGAGAACTTTGGTAGCCTTGGACTTGACATAGCATTGATAGAGCAGCACAGTGGACTGCGTATCATGTACGCGCACATATCGATCCAAGCAGGCTGAACTCAAATATCTGCCACTCGCATCCAAATGTATATCGCTTATACCACCCGTGAATCCCTTATAGGTATGCACATGCGTCTTCATGCGCCGTGTATCGTATGCCTTAAGCGCACCCATTGTGGTGCCAGTGTAGATATAATTACCCTGGGCTGCCAGCGTAGCAAAGCTCATGCCGTGCTCTTCGCTGGCAAAACAAGTCACGGGACGACGCTGCTTGCGGGTGTCATAGAGCCGTACATAACCATAACGCGAGCAGGTGGCCAGCACACTGGGTTGACCATCCATGAAACCCAAATCACTATCCCACACCTGCACCTCCAGCTGCAGATAATCATTGGGTAAGTTTTTGGAGCTAAAGATTTGCTTGCCCTCCGCCGACAGGTCAAAGATTTTTAGATTATTCTGTCTGCCCTTGCCGCCAGTAGCCACCAGATGGCTAGCCTGTGGGCATTGACGCAGATGATCCATTTGATCTCCAGCCGACAGGCAAAGTTCCTCTGTATCCTCGCCTGCACTCAGATCCAGGCTCTGTATTTGACCATTGCCCGTGCCCGCAATAAGTTTATCATTGTACCGAGCCAGGCCCACTATGGGTGCAGATTTGAAGTCGACTTGGACAGTGTTTGAGCCAGCTACCAGAGAGTGAATCTCTGCTGTGGGTTTGCCACGTCCCAGCAAGATCTCAGTCTGTTGTTGATTGCCAAACGACAGGGATGTGATGCGCGACTCTTTATCCAAGGTGCTCAACTCACTGAGATTGGTCTGCGCATGGGGATTCTTCTCATTAAAAGGCACCAAATCTGAAAGAAGAAGATTAACGGATGAGTCTTGATTGAGTGAAGGCATGGGAGGATATTGGTACAAACGTTTGAAGGAGCCTGTGTGCGTGCCCACATATATATCATGTTTGGCGGCATAATTGGCATGCTTGACATTTGCCGTGGTCCACTTCATTTTGTTTAAACCCGAATTTTCCAACAATTCAACAAAAACAAATGCAACACGTGCAGCCGCCAAATAAGCGCGAAAGAGATAGCTATACTTAAGCTAGAGATGAGGCAACATTATAGAGATGATTGTTAAATTAGGGATGAGTTGGAACACAACAAGTAACGGTGGTGAGAATTCACCATTAAATCACGTCAGTTTGTTTGGATCTGCAAAATGTATATCACATTTTTAGTTCACTATTCGTAAGTCCAATAATCTTGAAACATATTTGATGAATTTTTGGTTGGTTTGGCCATATTTGAAATGTTATTAAATTTTTAAGGACCATTCGCTATGTAGCTGCTTATTCGTAGCAACAAAGAACAGATGTGAATTTCAACAACATGAAGTGAATAATTAAGATAAATATGTGAATACTACTATACAAACAAGAAATATCTATTTATTGTCCTCCCACAATATTTAAAGTCTGCTTAGTTGATATCTTCTTGCACCATATTCACAACTAACGAAACTAGTTGCCACTCGAAATTCGATAGTCACTCTGCCACCACTAACACCCAAAACTATCGATAAGATTCTCCAGCCCTGGATTTTCCGATTAGTAGTACCATATTAAATTTTCGCCTTTTTGGGCGTTGGTGGCTGCCAACACTGGCTGTGAAAATTCTCTTACGACAACCCTAATACAAATTGTCAGACGCCTCGCTCTGTCTTGTTTAATTAGTTTAATTTTATCAAATTAAAGGTATGTAAGCTATGAAAAATTGAATTAAACACACCAGCTGCCGTCAGAAAACATGCACCTCATATTTGTAATGAGTTTTCAATGCAATAAGCCATGAACTCGGCGTCTAAACCACCGCCACACGTAAGCGCAATTTTTCCGGCAAGATGGCGGCTGGTGTGTGTTGTGGCAGAAAAACATAAATAAAACAAGTTTGCCCAAACAAATAAAACAATGACAGTGTTGAAACGTCACGCTAGTTGAAAGTGGGCCACGGCCGAGATCACAGCAAATGTTAAAAGTTATAAATAATTTCGTTATTTGAGGTTATGTTGAATTAAAAAACTTTCTCTGCAAATTCAATAAGAGATATTACAACTTATTACACAGAATGGCCGATTCGGATGATGAATACGATCGGAAAAGAAGGGACAAGTTCCGCGGAGAGCGTAGTGAAAGCTATCGCACCGAACGGCGCGATGAACGACGTCCCCTGGGCAGTTCCAGTGGAGCCAGAGATGAATGGTAAGGTGGAAAAGCATTGCAAGTGGCAATTAAAACTTACATGATCCCTAGGAACCCCTTCCGAGGCTCGTCCGCCAGTGGTGGAGGTGGTGGTGGAGCAGGCGGTGCACGTCATCGTCCGGATTACAGTGATTACCGTGGACCCGGTGGCGGTGGAGGAGCACGCACACGCTACGGCTCACCCAGTCGGGACATGCCACCTGCCAAACGCATGCGTCCCGACTGGTCGGAGGGAGACATGCGCCCTAATCCCAGATTTGGTGGTAAGAAGCCAACGAAGATCTGTATGGCCCTTCCTCGCTCACTCACCTTAATTTCCCTCAGGCTATGATCCCTACCTAATGCAGGCCTGGAATGAACATTATCAGTCTATGCATTCGGCCTACTCACATGGCGCTCACATGCCACCTGCGCGGGAATCGGCTAGCTCTGCTGCAGGCGACACACAAACCCAACCGGCCATGTTGAATCTAAAACAATTCCTCGACACTCAGGATGAGAACATCTCCGATTCGGAAGTCATGCGCAAATACACAGAATACAAATCGGACTTCAAGCGTCAGCAACTGAATGAATTCTTTGTGGCTCACAAGGACGAGGAATGGTTAGTAGCCTCCAACCAGCCATTTGCTGCTCCCCTCTCCCAGTGCCGCGTGTGCGCCGCTCCAGCCAACAATCATAATTCTCTGTATTGTTATTAAGTTTTTCTCTGCAGCTTTTATTGGGTTTTGTGTGAGCCTCCTCTCCTACTCCTCTGCATCAGCTGACAAAATGAATTTAAATTTTAAATTAGCCCGGCGAGCAATGCCGTGGGTGTATGTTCTTTTACATTTTGCAAAACCGCGGAATCTTTAAATTCGATCTGAGAAACATAACCATAAACCAAAGCAAAAAAAAAAAACATTCCCATTTAAAAAAACGAGAGCGCGGGCCAAGGTAAGACTTTGGGTAATCATAAAAACGAAAGTAAATCAATTAATTAATTAAACAACTTCAAAAGCAATTAGCCGGAAGAGGATAAGGCCGACGTACAATCCAAAATCCCATCCAACTCAATGGACACAAACAGAATGAAACAAGACTGCCTTTAAATATAATTTTCTAATGGTTTTTTCGTTTTCTTTTTGTGGTCTATCTGCAGGTTCAAGAACAAATACCATCCCGAGGACAGTGTGCGACGCAGCGAGGAGCAGCGGGGATTCCTTAAGGTATGAAGACAATCACAACTCCCATTCCTGCTCTAAGACTAATAATCCACCTTCTAATCTGCAGCACCGCACGGATGTGTTTGTGGAACTGCTGGAGAATGGCACCATAGGCAGCGTCAAGGTTGATTCCTCGCAATCGGAGGCTTTGGTTCGTGTACTGGACACTTGCGTCATTAAGCTAGAGGGAGGCACCGATGAAGATCTTAAGATTCTCGACGAGAAGCCCAAAGAACCCACCCTAGTCTATGAGCGCAAGCCTGAACCTGTAGAAATCTTCAAGTTGCGTGAGGAGCGCAAGAGTCCCAAGAAGGTGACCGAAGACGACCTGCCCGTTGTTGTATCGCCGCAAAAGAATGACCTTAAACCGGTTCAATCCGATGAAGAGAATTGGGATGAGGAGAACACCGAAAAGAAACCGGACACAGAGCAGGCTGCAGCTGAGCCCGAAACTAAACCAGAGCCTAAAGAAGAGAGCAATAAAAAACAGGAGAAGAAGAAAAAGAAAACCAAGAAGCGGAAGAGGAATAGCAGCGATGATGAGAGTTCCTCTTCGGATTCCGAATCAAGTTCCAGCTCCGAGGAGGAGGAAGAGGAGGAGCAGGATGAACAGAAGCTCAAAGACAAATACGATGTAGAAGACGGCTTGAGAACCGAACAGAAAAAGGAACAGGAGAAGGAAAAGGAAGAGGCAGCTGCAGCTGCTGCGAAAGTCCAGTCGGAGAAGGAGGTGACCGAGGATGAGGTGCCCAAGAGTAAAACTGATGACAGTGTGTCCCAGGAAGAGGGCGAGGAGCCAGACAATGAACCGGATGAGAAAAAGCCAGAGGAAGAGGCAACCATTAAAATGGAAACTGATACTGAAAAAGAGACGGAGAATGGAGAGCCGGCCAAACAGACAGAGGCGGCTCCTGCCCCTGCCGAGATCACTGTTACGGAAACCATAGATCTGGACAAGGTGAAAGATGGTCCGCATCCACGGGCCCTGCATCGCACATCATCTATTTTTCTGCGCAATCTGGCTCCCTCAATCACCAAGGCCGAGATTGAAGCGGTTTGCACCCGCTTCAGTGGCTACCTGAGAGTGGCCATAGCCGATCCTCTGGTGGAACGTCGCTGGTATCGTCGCGGCTGGATAACCTTCAACCGGGATGTCAACATCAAAGAGATTTGCTGGACTCTAAACAATCAGCGTCTCAGAGACTGCGAAATGGGAGCCATTGTCAATCGGGATCTGAGTCGTCGCGTGCGTCCGGCCAATGGCATTACAGCTCACAAGCAGGTCGTTCGCTCAGACATCAAGCTGTGCGCCAAAATTGCCATGAACCTGGACGAGCGCTTCCGTCTGTGGTCGGACGACAATGCGAAAGCCATTGCCAGCGGCGAATCCAACGGCAGTGCAGCCACCTACGGCTTCAACACCAAGAATCCGGTGCTGCAAAACATCACCGACTACCTCATCGAAGAGGCCTCCGCCGAGGAGGAGGAGCTTTTGGGTCTGGCTGGGGATCAAAAAGATGGAGAGGGTGAACCCATTGAACGGGATGAGCAACTGCTGGCCGTGCTCGATCGCCTTGTGCTGTACCTGCGCATTGTACACTCGGTGGACTACTACAATCACTGCGAGTATCCCTACGAGGATGAGATGCCCAATCGTTGTGGCATTATACATGCGCGGGGTCCCTCCCCGCTCCGCGTGACCAACAACGATGTCCAAGAGTACATCAAGGCCTATGAGGGCAAGCTGCAACAGTTTCTGACCAAAACCGTTCTCTTGAATGAGGAGGACATCAAAGACTTGGGCTGCAAGGATGCCGAAACGGAGGTGGAGAAATTCGTACAGGCCAACACACAAGAGCTGGCCAAGGACAAATGGCTGTGCCCGCTGTCGGGCAAGAAGTTCAAGGGACCCGAGTTCATACGCAAACACATCTTTAACAAACATGAGGAGAAGGTGGATGAAGTGCGCAAGGAGGTGCAGTACTTTAACAACTATTTGCGAGATCCCAAGCGACCGCAGTTGCCGGAGCATCCGGGCAGTTCAAAACGTCCAGAGGCAGAAACAGGTGCTCGGCCAGGAGGGTAAGTACACCGCCACTTGAATTGATGGATCTTTATAAAAATATATAATTTTCGACCTTATCACAGCTATCGTCCGCCCATGTATCCACCCTTCTCGGCTATGCCATACGGATTTGTACCACCCATGATGGGCGGTGGGCGTGGTGGACGCGGATTTCCACCTGTGCGCAGGTTAGTATTTGCTAGCTTAGAATTTAGATTTGGCTGACAAGTTTATCCCGAAGGGCTATTTCTCTGAAGGTCCCCTTTGAAGTTGTGGAACAATCGATTGTATTCTCTCTCAGATTGTAGTTGAAATTTTGAATTTAGGTATCCTTGTGCAAGCTCTCAGCAGAGTTGATTTCCAATTTTTGATAGAAAATGAAGAGTTGGGCCATTAGAGTCCAGAAGGAAGTAACATAAGAAGCATAGGTTCTCAATTTGTAGTAGATGAAATACTTATAAACAAGTCAAAGGACGCAAAACCGGTCACCTTTAATCATTGAGTATGTGAATCTAAGATGATGCTGTTGATGCCATAGGCAGAGGTCGCTTTAGGAATGCCAAGGTCAAAAACTATGAGCACAGTTTGATTTGTACTTGCTTAGATTTTCGAGAATTCAGTTGCTTAAACTGAAAGATACTTCCAAACTCGCTATGGATTCAGCATCTCCGAGCCCCGATCCTGAATCCCAGCACCATATAAGCTGAATACGGATCTGATCTTACACAAAATTGGCTAATAATTAAGTACCGTAACTTAGTCCTATCGTCCCAATCAGCAAATTCATTATTTGTGTATTTTTATTCACTTGAGGGTATATTAAAATTGTCCAGTTGAAATATTCAGAAATATGTTCTTGATCAGCATGACGAGCTGAGTCGATTTAGCCATGTCCGTCTGTTTCTATGCGATCTCCTTCGTGGACCTTCGTTTTGTTTTGAATTTTTCGCGTCCTTCAACTTGCCAGTATTTAATAACATTGGCACAATTTCATCAAAATCACATGAATATATCGATTTTAAAAAAATATCCTTTTCGATATAAATATTTTAGGATAAAAATATCGATAACATTAATATCAATATTTAAAAAAAATATTTTCTATCAACCCAGGACCTTCTTTCATTAAGGTATTTTAGAAAACATTTGACACAAAATATCAAGGCGACAGACCTCTAAAATTCAGGTTGCAACATGTGGGAAAGTCAAAGGTTCAGTTTTTAGACCGTTCCCTAACTTATTTCAATTTTTTTTTTTTGAGAAAAAAGGAATATTTTGAATATTTTCACTCGAATAAACCTTATTCATTATCTGGACTTTTAAATAAAAGTTAGTCTAAACTCAATCTAATATCGTATCGTATCCAGAGTTAGCATATTTTTATTCGAATACGGATAACGAATAATTTTTCATAAAATTATTTTTTATTCGAATAATAATAAAATGTTGCTTTATCCGAAAAATTTATTCCAAATAAAAATAATCTAAATTTATTTGCTCAACAACTTATTCGTGTTAGAATAAATTATCAGCGAATGATTTTTTCACGAATAACAAATATTCTATTACAGCTGCATAAGCCAATAAAACTTATCCTAATCATCTTACTCATACTTCGGCATGTCCAAAACCAAAGAATAGACACGAATTACCTTCTTATTATGAGGGTACACCAATTTTTCTTCCCCAAGAAGCAGCTTCAGAGGCCCTGTCTCTAAAACCTAGGCGTTCAACCACATTCGCAGGTATAACAAGAGCCACTTCTTTTGTCATACTTTTATTTGGGGGTTTCATTTAAATAACGAATAATTTTATCTAGATAATCATTCGAATGATCGTTATTTTTATAAAATTATTTACAAATAAAATTTCTTAAATAACACTTGTTTTCAAATAATTATCTAGATAATTTTTTATTCGAATAATGCCAACTCTGATCGTATCATATCGTATTTTTTTTGTCAAAAATTCCGATATTTCGATACCAATTCCCGCATCCCCAGCAGTTGCGGGAAAAATGATCACATTAGAGGCGCCATCTATTGGTCAGCTTGTGAAACCACTTAACTAACATTGCGAAAATTAAGTTCTATTCTATGAAAATCATTTAAAACCTTCATATATGTAAATTATACCTGCTATATATGTATATAAACTTCGAAGGGAGCGCCCATATATTTGACTTCTTAAAAGTTGTATTTAAATATTTGGCCCATATATCATATGGTGGTTAATTTTTTTGGAAAGAATATGAAAAAAATTACATCAAATGTAAGATTTTAATAACCATTCTTCTGCTTCAAAAAGCATGTAAAGTCTTAAGGCGCAATCTGTTAAGGAATTCAGTTTATTTTTACCAGTCTTATTTGGCTAAAGACTCGCTGAACGGTTTTAGTTTGGTTCAGTTTGGCTTTAGTACTGGAAATCAGCGCTGATTTCGAAGAGTCGGTACTGAAAACATTAAGATTCCCTTACTTGTTTTTCGAACAGAAACACAGGCAATGCGTTCTCTCCTGTGCCCCGGTACATTCGTGCTCACCTACTGTCTCTCGCGCTCTTGGCATAGCATTGTTGCTTTTCTTAGAAGCAGAATTAAAAGCTTACTAATGGGCAAAACTACTAATTTTGGGCAAAATGTACATTTTTCCCCTTACAAATGTAGTGGGCCACTTGAGATGGCAGAAAATTACATTTTGGGAATCATGTCAGAAGACATCAAAGCACTGAGGGAATCCTAACTTTTGGAATCCCAACACACACTCAACAACCTTCTCCTGTGTCGTGTGGTTTGGTGGCAAAAACTCATTTGCCAAGTGGATGATGACTTCTCGGCAGAAGCCTTTCAAAATGATGTGAACTACCGATCAGTCTTCCAACTGTTCGGTATTTTGCGGATGAGCCGAACGTATAAAACGCATTGGCAATCCTTTTGTCCAGTGGTATAGCCAGTCGAAATGGTGTGCCCCTCCTTGCCAGCATGGACAACCGAGCCACCAAAACATTCAATGTGCTTCCCTCACACCAAAAGCTCTCCTTGCAGAACTCGCTTGAGTTATGGGGTACATCCTTTTCCCAAAAGTTTCCATAATTAAGACATGGAAGCACTCCAGACTCTCGCCAACATTAAATATTCTGTGTCAACCATTGAAATAATATCCAATTGATTATCCATTTTCAATTTGTACATTTCACTGCCAGTCTGTTTGTTAATTGTCAACAAAGAACAGATGTTCTGAAAATGCAAATGCAGAAGAAACACAATGAGGACAGCAAACTACATTTTCAGTGATGACGATAACTTTTTTGAAAATTTGCTTCAGTGAGGAAGGCATATAAACAAGAAAGAAAGTCGGTCAAGCCCCACTATAACATACTCTGTACCAAGGAAATTTGTCTTTTGATCATAACTCGAAAACCGTTCATCCGATCTTCTTCATTCCTTTGGCAGATCGATAAGTTATCCTTATTACTAAATATATCTAGAAGGAACAACCTACCTATCTTTAAAACTGTAGGAGATATGACGTTTTTCCTTAATCGAACTGCAAGGGTATATTAACTTGAGGTAGGTCGATGTTAGCTTTTCTTACCTAAAAAGTATAAATCAAGCGATAATAAATCTGAGAAAATAAACAAAAAAATGTCAGCACCTAGGGGTCGAACTCTATTTTACTTATTTTAGAATGACATAAACATTTAACAATCAATTGTAGGAAAGATAACTGAATCTTAGTTTTTAAATACGAGAAACTGAAGAAGTTGGAGGACCTTGTGAAGGGTTAAAGAAAATGAATTTAGGTCGAAAAACATTTGAATTTACCTGATATTTGGTAGAGTCGTGGAACATCGAATTTTGCATAGACTACTTTTCAATTCTCTTAGTGGACCCCCTGCCCTCTCCCTGCCCCTTGCTTTGCTTGTTTTCTTTTAGTCCTCTCTCCTCCTGTTGTTTTCCATTTTCTTTGCTTTCTTATTTGTTTGGTCTTTAAAAAAAAAACAACAACAACAACAACCAAAATTTCTTCACAATACTTTCTTGTGTCGCAAATTTTTTTGCAGAGAATTGCCTTTGGAACACCAGCGCCGGCTTGTCGGTTACCATGATTTGGATGCTCCAGCTAATTCCGACATGTTTGACTAATTGAAACAAGCCCAAAAAAAAGAAAAAAAGAAATTGATTGCAAGAAAAGCCTCACACCTGAACCCCTCCCCCCGTTTTAAAAGCAATTCCAGCAAACGGCTCTAGCAAAAGAAAAGAAAAGAAATGAAAAGAATTCAACCAACAAATTACACGAATGACTTAACGTAATTTTGTTCTTAATTTTCGTTTTATGTTTACAATTTTATGCCAATTGTATTTCCTGAAGAAAAGCCACCAATTTTTTATTTACCACTTAAATAAAAGCAAACTTGATTCAAGAACAACCAACCATTCTCTTTGCTTTTCCATCTCTCTAAATTGATTTTCGTTGCTTACAGACCCGGTGGTTTTGATTATCGACCCAGATCACACTACCGGGACTTGGACGCGCCGCAAGAACCGTACTAAAACTCTTGA
Source organism: Lordiphosa andalusiaca (assembly GCA_035044965.1). NCBI lineage: Eukaryota > Metazoa > Arthropoda > Insecta > Diptera > Drosophilidae > Lordiphosa > Lordiphosa andalusiaca. The sequence goes on from JAWNNM010002824.1 coordinate 116,564, forward strand.
TTTTGTTTCCACCAAGTATCAAATGTAATTCCTAAACATAATGCCGAAAGTTCACACAAATTGCGTAAATTATTTTCCAGAAAATAAGAACTCGAAACAACAAAAATCCTTCTTTAAATGACAAATGTTTTGTAAGCTAATTAAAATATCTTAATTGTAATTATTTAATGGAGTTTTTTGGAAGACAAGCTAATAAAAATCAAATGACAGTAAAGAAACATGGACAGAGCGTTTTATTTTGCACCCGAATCAAAGTGGAGGTAAGAGTATTTATAATTCCCTAAATTATTATACATGAATTTCAATATAAATCTTACCTTGTTTTTTTGTAGAGATTCCTGGACTGGCTATAAAGTTGGTTGGACTTTGTAATGTACCGGGTAGTGTCTTCTCAATTGTAAAACAGCAACTGATTACTGTCAATTTTTGTGTCACGTGCGATATTTTGGGAATTTTTTACAAGAATGGAAAAACAGGAATTTTATGGGCGTTACAACCTTCTAGGAAAGGCGAAAGGCGAACCACTTCAGCTGTTTTGTGAGTTGATCGTTGATGGGATTGGATCGGACCAGGTAAGTCACATTATATATGAATAAATGATCTTGACCAACTGCTGGTCTCGCGTTGGTGTCAATCGCTCACACCTGACCATAAGTGAGAACCTTGTTATCGCTTCAGAGAAGTGTTTGGCAATGTCCAACAACAAACCTAACAAGTTCCTTTAGCGTAGATCTATAACAACTCACCAGGGATCAAGGAATATATATAAAAATTGTCTTTCTCTCGTAAACCTTGGGAACTGTCAGAAAGGTCAGGGCGTCCTTCAATGGTTGTGACTGGGTATCTTACGATTTGCAGTGTTGGTCGGGCTGTCTATCTCGGGGACGTAGTTACTTATATTATGGAAAACGGGTACAGTTAGCTGTTACATTTCCTTTACCGATAAAATGAGCTTTCGAACAACATTAATACCATGATCGAACCCGAACTTTCGTATCGTATAATCAGAGGTCGCAACAACCGGTCCTCTCTTTTCAGTTGTCAGAAAACAACCGGTTTCGTTCGGCACATTTACAAAGAGGGACAAAAACAATTCTCAACTGCGGTCTCTGGTTGTTTTCGGTCGTGAGAGGAGAGAAACACATTTGTTTTTGTTTTTTCGGTCTTGGTCTCTTGCCGACCTTTTCACAGCAACCGATCGCTGAAAAGGTCTTTTTTGTGAGTGTGGCAGAGCCGGCCACAGAGAGAGAGAGCACAGTAATATATGTCTGTCACTTTCTGACACACGGTGAGCATTCGGCGTTTATTGGCAAGTGTCTGAGCTCACTCAGTGCGTGCTTACATGTTGATGCGAATTGACCTAGTGTAAATTAAAAGTTTTCACCGTGCCTAACAATGGGTCGAGACTCCAACAAGAAAGTTGGATTGCAGAATGCAGTCACATTACATGCGCTCTCTTATTCTCTCATGCACTGTTACGCTCTGCTCCCGCTTGACTAAGAGCTCACAGAGACTAGTGTTGGGTTGTTCATGAGTGAGTGAACAAAATTGAGCTCTTTTTCTGTCTCTATTGCTACGTGACTTATTCAGTATCTAGTTCAGAGATTTGTTCAGAGAGTGGTTCAGTAACTAGTTCAGTGAGGTGATCAGTGACTCAGTACTCAACAATTAAGCAACTCAACAACTGAGCAACTGAACAACTGAGCAACTGAACATTCATTCATTTAAATTCATTGATTCATTTAACATTCATTTAAATGAACAACCTTTACCCAACACTAACAGAGATTCGATCACATGGTCAAAGAAAAAAGTTAAAAAATCCAAAAATTGAGCTAAGAACTGATAACGTGAATAAATAAATGTGCGTAAATGTTTTTCTATATCTTGTGGATATCTTGTTTCTATATCTTTCGTGGAGCGTAAGAGGGCGTCTGGCTCTTTTTCGCAGGGCATGACGAATGGGTCGTCTCTCAAAGAGACTGTGGCGACTTACCATTCAATTTATAATATTAATTTCGAATTTCTAACTATCGCATAAGATTTAGTATTGTAAGCAAACATTGCGTTATCGATATTAATCGAATGTTATCCACCACTAAATTAGTAGGACACACATCAGTAGTAGCAGCATGAGAAGAACGAGAGAACGCGCCGATACGAGTGGATGACGAAACACGCTCAATTATTAATTATTTTGTGTGAACAATAAATAAAATATATTAGTCTGCTAAAATCTACCACGACAACTTAATTGGTACTCCCGCAGCTAAAAGACCTTAGATCTTCCATCTGCCTGGATTTTAGATTAAACCATGCCATGAGTCCATGGACTAGTAATGGTTGGGGTTATTATTTTTTGTAGACAATGTAGCATGATCTTATTAACTCAGCCCCAGAGACGCTCGAACTTGCCGCCAATGGTCTAAATATATGCCTAACTTGGCTAGGTGGAATCTTTAATTACTGTTAATGCCCTCCCATGGTACGCCCCTGATTCAATAGAATCACAGAGAGCTTGCTGCATGCTGCATGTATGTGTGACGAAAATGCTCTTATAGTAAATTCCGAGCGAGGAGAGGGAAATGTTTGGAAAACAGCGCTAAAAATACTACTCGACTATCAACCAACCAACCAACCCACACGCACCATTCAGTCGAACAACCTCACACTGAGCTGATTCAATAAAGAATCGCATCGCATTTTCAGGCTGCCAACGTAACTAAGTGGAAAAGTAGAACAAAGATAAGTAATGTTGAGCCTGGACTGTCCCATCTGTGGAGTGGCTGCCAGCAGGACCTGCACTCGGTGCAAAATGGTGCGCTACTGTAACAGTGACCATCAGAAGGAGCACTGGCCAAAGCACAAGAAGAGCTGTAAGCCATTTCGTGAGGCGCAGGATCCGCAACTGGGTCGCTTTTTGATGGCCAGCCAAGAGATTAAGGCCAAGCAGATTATATTTGTGGAGGAGCCGCTAGTTGTGGGTCCCAAGTGGTATATGTCGGCCGCAGAGAAGCAAGCGATTATAGTGCCATGTGTGGGCTGTTATACGCCCTGCCGCCTGGGCAAGCATTTGTGCCGCAAGTGAGTATATATGAGTATACAACTCGATCCACATCTCAAGCTTTCTCTTCACCTTTCTTCCCTTAGCTGCCGCTGGCCCGTCTGCAGTCCTCTGTGTGAGCATGAGAATCTGGAGTGTAGTATCCTCAGCCTAGGAACCGGAACAACCTCCCGTGCTGACACACGTGGCCCACAAGATTTCTATCGTGGAGATGCTTTGCTTGTCTTAAAGTGTCTCCTGCTGCAGCGTCAACATCCGGAGCGGTGGGCAGCTCTGCTGGAAATGCAATCTCATGAGGAGGAACGCCGTGGCACCGAATTACATGAAGAGGCGGAGAAACGTGTGGTTAGCTATCTGCAACAGCGTTATCTAAAACGTCTCAAGAGCAGCTTGATCACCAACCATGACCCCGAGCTACTGCATCGTCTGTGTGGCATCATAGAGACCAACTACATGGTCATTGACCTGCCCACTGGCGTGGAGTTGAGCGGTCTATTCCGTCAGGCCGCCATGATGGAGCATGACTGTCAGCCGAATTGTTATTTCCAATTTGATGCAGCCACCCAGCAGATTGCTGTGCGTGCCGGCTGTGATTTGAAGAAGGGCGACCATTTGAAGATTACCTACACCAATATACTGTGGGGTACGCATCTGCGACAGCATCATCTCAAGCTGACAAAGCATTTTCAGTGTCGTTGCTCTCGGTGTTTGGATCCCACGGAGTATGGCAGCTACATGAGTGCCCTGACCTGCCTGGGCGATGAGGACAAGACGTGTGCGGGCGCTCAATTACCCCTGGATCCGTTGGATGAGCAATCCCAATGGAAATGTGACTCTTGCGACGTCTTGGTAGATGGCACCTATGTCACAGGAATGCAAACCCATATGAGTGACCAGGTGGATAGGTTGCTGGCTGAACAGCCCAAGGCGGTGGCGGTGGAACAGCTCTTGGCACGCCTCTCACAGATTTGGCATCCCAATCACTTTCATCTGTTTAACCTGAAGCACACACTTATCCAACTCTATGGCCATGAAAAGGGTCTGGAGTTGCCACAACTCACGAATGGACAGTTGGAGCGCAAGCTGCGTTTGTGTGAGGATTTGTATAATGTGTGTCGTCGCCTCGATCCGTATACCATTAAATTGGCCATATATGTGACGGTTATACTGTTGGAGATAGCCCATACACTGGAGGAACAGTCACGCAGACAGCCGGCAGTGGCGGATTCTTTGCTAGAAATGGCACGAGATCGTTTGAACGAGGCTCAGGAGGTGTTGGAGAAGGAACACATTTCGGTGGCTGGAAAGAAACTGAACGATAAGCTGCAAATGGAGTACTTTGAGTGGGACAAACTGATGGTGGCTCACACACATGAGAAGCAACAGAAGTTACTTACATAAAAGCATCAGTTGGTGTGGTAGTTTGTAGCCTGGGAGAGAAGGAGAAGAGTGAGGCATACCAAGTTGATGCAACAAATGCAGCGGATCGCATAGCTGGCGGGCAACCCTGCTATAGAATATTAAAATGCCTACATATATCTGAATACAGGCTCCATGAAGCCGCTCTCCTTTTTCGTTTACAACTTTTATTAATCTTACTTTAAAAACCCTTCTCATCACCTCATCACGCATGTAATTCCACTCTCTCCTGCTTCATAAGCTGCGGATGTTGTTTCAATATCTTCTTCTGCTCTCGCATATTCTTCACAATCCCTGCCAGATGCCAGCCATGTCTTAACAGACTATCGCCCACCTCAAAATGGGCATGGCGCACACAACGCAGCTGTGAACAATGCGCCACCGTCCTCAGCTCTAGCGCCATGTCGTGGATCAGAGCCGCCAGATAGTCCTCCGTCTCATTAATGGCATGCAGTTCCAGTGTAAAATGCGGACGCTCAAAGTGTATCAACTTGATGCCATAAATAACAGGCTGACTATTCTCTGCGGGCCGTAAGAGACCCTTACAGGCCAGCTCATAGGCAGCTTGTGTCTGCAGATCCACTCCACAGAGTTCGTACATCTTGCGCTGGTGGGACGCCTGCATAGAGGCAGCCAGGCCACTGAGACGATCCGCTGTGATGTGATAACAATTGGCACGCGCAGTGATGCGAGTATCCGGCAAATGGTTCTCTCTGGCTGAGCCCAGGCAGCCGGTTACGTGGTAAACTCGCACTGGCCGGTTGCGTTGTATGCGACTCGACTGGCTGAGTCCCTTTTGAAGGCCCATAACTATGAAAATGTAACATAAGTGAGTGGTTTAAAATGTCTAAAAGTATTCCACCTACGCAACACTCCACTGGTGTGTTCACCCAGACCGGCCACCGGTGCCAGGCGTATGTCTGCGGGCATATAACGTGCTCCCGTGGCCAACAGGTGATTCGACAAATCTGCATTTCTGGCCAGATTGTGTAGCACACTATCCGCTGCAGTGCCTGTAGCCAGTAATGGTCTGTCCTCAGGCAACTTACGTGGCTCCCGCTGCTCCAATTCATTGAGACCTGGAAAAACAAACACATAAAAAGCTGGCTTGGCCACAACATTCGCCCTCACCTTTGCATATATTGCTCAAAATGGCATTGCGCACTTGGTGAACCTTCATGCCCGCCGGCTTGTAAACATTTAGTACGCCATTTAAGTGCTTAAATACAGTGGCCGCATCGTACACTTTGGTGAGTGACATTTATTCAAAATTATGTAAAATAAGCCAACTGCAATTTCAAAACATAAACCAGCTGTTTCGATTCCAGTGTTGGGCAACAGCACATGTTGAGTTGTCAGTACCACCATTTATTAGAGATGAGTATTAGGGCGATTGTTGCAGTCACAGTCGCAGTGATAGCTGTGACACGCACATTTAAGTATTGGCAAATATTACCCCGTTTATACACAAACAGAATATCATGATAAATGACTCAACTTTATTGCCTTAAATAAATACCTATGCTAATGATTAAATTAAAGTCAATTCTGCCAGCGTCACACTTTGCACTCACACAAATTGACGGACTAATTATTAGATACTCAAAACGAATTGGAAGTAAGACAACTGTTTTCTAGAAGTAGTAATATTCATAAGCATAGCAAAAAAAATATCATGACAATTTTGTTGTGTATAAACACTTTATACGAAAACTTAAATGGGTACTTTGGATATCTTTTAGAAAGAAAAAAACCTATAAAATCTTAACTTAACTTTAAGTAAAGATTAAGACTTTAATTATTGAATTGGCTTCTTAAAATTTTGATACTTCAAAATTGTACCATAAGTATAAGCACACTTAAATGGTCTAGACAATTAATTATACTCCTTACCAGAGGTACACAGAGTGCATTGAGTTTGTGTAAAAATATGTAACAGAAAGAAGAAAGCATTTCCAACCCTATAAAGTATATATTCCTGATCAGCATCAACAGCAGAATCGATATAGCCCTGTCCCTCTGTCAGCTCGACTGTTTGTCCGTAGATATCAGAAATAGAGGTTCGTCATGTAAGCGACAACAACTTCTCATACATGCAGATTTCAGAGGTATTTTCAATTTCTGCCACGCCCCTTCCGGTACACATGAGTTTAAAAAACGGCAAATCTCCTACACGTTTAGTTTTATTTATTTAGAAATCAACATTGTTTATCGATTTGCCAAGGGATTGGTAAAGATCGGATAATCGATAACAGAAGAACATTCGCTGCTTTAGCGCAAAACTAGCGTTACTTTTAGTTACTACCGCAGAATCTCAACTAATGCTGAGCAGAAACTTTCTTTGGTGTATTCTAGTCGGGCTTGATAGACTTTCTTTTGTGTTTTTAATTTGATTATATCGCCATTATATTTTCAGCCAAAGAGATTGAATGGGGCATAAAAAACGTAACACTTGAATACTAAAATAAAAATATATATACTAGAATTTTATAATATTTAAGGGAATGTAAGGGATTTTAGGTACATTTTTTGCTCTATTTGTTCGGTAGGAACACTTTAATTTTAAGCAATTTTTCATTTCAGAAACTGTCACTCAAGATTAAAATCGAAAGTCAAGGTTCATTTATTCTTTAGTACATTCGCTCACAAGACAATCTCACTTGAGGGCCTTCTACGCTGATAGTTTGTCTGTTTATTTTCAGTTTTGCGGTTAACAGTTGGCCGTCCAATCTGAAAACGGTCCCACCAATCTATATTTTCATGTTCTCAGCAATCATGATTGTCAATTTTAACAATCGCAGTCGGGAATACAGTGATTTGCAGTGATTCAGCAGGTAAAAACGGCAATCATAAATCAAATTTATCTGCCGAATGCCCCCAATTTCATTCATATAAGCATTTGAATGGTTGTTAAAAATAAATTGGCACACATAATTAAATTTACAAATCACAAATACATATCTAAAATTAAATACTTAACCGCAATGCATTGTCACTGCTACTTGTCACTCACATCTCTGGCACGATAGTCATCGTCATAAAACCAAAGAATTGCTCATCTCTAACCCAAGCTCTTGCACCAGGGCCGCATTGCCAACACTTAGCTCAAACATCGTAGGTGCGCAAAATTAATGTTAACTAAAAACAAGTTAGTGTCTAAATAGGATTCTTGCACAAGGAAACGCCCACAGGTATGAGATTTCTTAAATTGACTTGCAAACGTTCAGTTAAGCTCGAATTAAACAAAGAAGCTGAAATAAAAATGATACTAAAAATTCAAACGGTAAATTGTGTGCTGAGACACTAGGGATGGTCTGTGTGCGTGTCGTGCTGTTTGTGTCACGCACTGGTTCAATTGAAACGGCCGTTGGTTGAACATATTTTAAATATATACTTTTTATTTTGTCATTTTTATTACACATTTCATATATGTATATATATATATATATCGTATATATAGACTTTTTCTGTTTATATGTATATATTTATATATTTACAACTTAGACTTGAATCTATGTACTTGTATTATACACTTTTAAGTAAGTCCTAGCAGATCTAAGTAATTTTCTGGTTGTATTTCATATATGTGTACGTAATTAAGTTCAAAAATTGTAATTTTAGACGTTTTAAACTTGAATGTTTGTGGTTTCTATAAATTTCTGTTTTCGCCAACTTAACTAATGCCTTTGAAGTATAAAAGTTTTGTTTTGTTTGTTTGTTTGGTAAAGTTTAAGTATTAGCAATAATTTCAATTTGAAAGTGAACAAGTTTCCAAATCAAATTTCAGTTTTTTTTTTATACACAGATTTTATGTTCTGCTTCGAAAACCCAAAACAAGCTAGCTTTCTCATGTTAGTGTTCCAAATACATGATATTACGTATACGTAATATACGAATAATGGCAATTAAAAATCATGATAAGTAACTATATGGTTTTAAATGCTAGCAATCTCTACTTCTCTCTCATTAGAAAACTCAAAACGAAGTAAGCCGAAATATGAAACAGAGTTAACAAGGGTTTGTTTTTGCCAGGAATCGCTTCAGGCTTTAGTATTTTTGTTTTTGAGTTAGTTTTTAAGCAGGCACGAATTAGACTCTCCCGAACACTTTTTCTATGTGAGTGGAGGAGCCTTTCATCAGGTAGAGGATTTAAAGGAAGTAAATCATATTGTTATTTTGCTGGCAGTGTAGCATGTTAATCGAATGATAAATAAAGGTAGATTTTCCTGAAAGTATTTGCTTAAAAGCGTAGACTAAAGTTGAGAATTTTGAAAGGATAAACTGAAAACTTCATATCTTCTTACAAAAACCAAATTGCTTAGTGGAAAAAGTGTTAGTCGCTCTTTGCTTACGTATTTGTGTGTGTGTCTGTTTCATTTGGAGTTTGTTTTCACGTTTTCTGTGGTATTTATTTTGGTATTTTTTCTTCTATTTTTTTTTTGTATTTCGTTCACACTAAAATGCCATCAATTCAGTTTTAAGTTGTATTCTCCGGGTATTTTTGTTGTTTGTTTTGTTTTCGTTCGAATAATGTGCGTTGTTTTTGCATAGTTTTAGATTTTGTTTTTTTCTTTCCAGATCTTAAATACATATATACTCGTAATCGTATATTGAACTGTATGTTTTTTTGTTTTCTTTTTTTTTATATATTTATATATATTGTATGTATATATATCATTTGTGTTTAATATTACCATTTATAGTTTACTGATTGCTACACATTGCAAATGAAATTTGACATATTGGTTAGAACTACTTTACGAGTATTTTCGTCTCTTTTTCCGTTTCAAAAAATGGCTGCAGATTTCGACAACTGAAGTTTTGTATGCGTTTATACAAATTGTTCGGTTACTAAATTTTGGCAGTGAGAAAAAACTACATGGCTGCTGTGTGTTGTGATTTGGAGAAGCGCATTTGTTATGGAAAAATATTTGTGATGATTATTTTTTGTTTTTTTTTGGATTTATATAGATCTCTATATGCCATCTACGCTTTGTATTGCTGCAAAACAGGTACCTCTAAAAAGGCTTTAGGAGTTTTTTTTTTTTTTTGTTTTATTTTTTCTGGGTGCCTGGGAAACGTAATTTTGAAAACTGAAGCTAATACAGTCAAAACTCGGTAACTAACTTTTGTCTTTTGGTATTTTTTCTGATTTATTATTCTAAAATTTGCTTAAAATTAGCTTTATTTATGATATAGCCTGATGGGAAGCAAAGTTGTAGAATGGATTAGAAGGGATAGCATATCGTTTAGATCTCTTTTAGTTTCGCTTCAAATTTATGCATTTTTGACAGTACAGCAGTACAGTGTGATTTCTGGTGGAAAACAGTCGAATTAGTGTTCCTTCCTTCTAAAAATTGCAAATAAACTTGATATGCCTGCATGTATAAGAAGCATTTGTCCCCTACTTATCAATCTTTTATCTCTTACCATTACCTAAGAATTCTAATAGAAGCCATGAAAGATTGAATTCGTCGAAATCCACTGCGCAATGAGAAAATCATGCTTCGTGGAATGAATATCAGCAAGGATAGTATTTCGCAGATAAATTCTGCTTACTGACGTGAAAATATTGCTCTACTCACGAGTAGTTCGACCAACAGAACAATAAATTTTCTTCTATGTTATCAAAACAAGCGTCCAAACTCATTCCGAGAGTTCAAAGAGGTCCCCACACGGCATTTGAGATGGTTTGGTGTGGAGTCGCTTAAAATGGGGTCAACAAGTTACATTTTTGCGAAATCATCATTTCCATAGAAAATTTGAAGATGCCTCTCCACTCTAACCAAAACTTACCAATGGTTAAGGCTCGGAAATTTTAGGTTTCAGGGTTTGGGGCAAAGGTTTGGCTTCAAACCTTGCATCAGCCCCTGCTTTATCCTTTTTTTTTTAGTAATCGTCCTAAAGACGTCAATAATCATATAGGAATCGGGTCGAAAGTGAAGTGTGAAACACAAGGGAATATCTAATATATATTTAGGGTCGAATAATAGAGAAAATTCTATGTTCATCGGCCACATAGCATTTATATAAAAGATGTGAAACCGGGCCTAAGTTTATCTGACATAAAACAGCTTTAGAAGTTGAAAAAAAGGCCCTTAGTGACCGTGCGTTAAGTTGTTGATATTAAGTTACATGCACCAGCACGCATACACACTTGTGGTTTACTCAGGCACTCGCGCAATATAGGTACATCAACCTGAGCAAAAGATACGTATGCCAGTTACAGCCCAGAAAAGTATCTTATACTTAATGGAGTCAACGATGCTTTCTTCTGGCTCTTGTATACATTTGCACAAACTGAGAGCACTATCTGTCACATAAACTAATGAATAATAGAGTAAAATGTGAGTTTATCTGTCACATAACAGCTGTCTGCAAGTTGTGAAATCGGCCCTAAGTTTAACTTACATAGCAGCTATATAGAAGAGAGAGATAAGAAATTGAGCCTTAATTGTGAGATTATTTAACACATAGCAAGTATCTTAAAGATTACATATCGGCTCTTAGTGTTAAGTTGAATTCCATTTCGAAGTCTACAAATGAATAATATTATCATTGTAATGTTAAACTCTTATTTTAAAAATCCTTTAAGCTTTGGAGTCGATAGTCTAAGGATTGTACTGAAAGATTAAGAGAGCGCCAAGGGTTTTGATACATTTTTCAATTAACTTTTCTGCCGATCGTAGGACTTAGTCTTAAAGTTGTCAAGATACAACTAGAAGTGGCTAGTCATATTCATAAACTGATCCAAAACTTTAGGTTTGGAACAGGTTCAGTTTCAGTTTTTATTTCTAAAGAGGATTAAGGTTCGGATCACAGTAAAATGAAAGTCAGAATTGCGAGCTCGAACCGGTTCGGTTAAAAGCCAGTTTGCAGACCTGGTTTCTTTAACGCAATGTCCTGTTTTGTCAATGGAAAACTCAAAATTTTCAAGAAATTAAATTTATAGAAATGTTGCGCGTGGAAAGGTGTGTTTAAAAATTATGTGTGTCCCAGAAATCTCCAGTGATTTTCGTATAAGCGCTTTCATTTCAAACTACAACTGCTTGCCTTTATATGTGAAGTGTCTCAAAAACTCAAGGCTACTGGATTAGTTGACAAAAATTGAGAGATTTCAAGCAGCTCAGTGGCAGGAAGACTTAAAGCGTAAGGTTTTCCTATCCTATAATCTAGTATGCATCATAGAAGTTTAGTGTAAAATCGAATCGACTATACGAAAATCGATAGAGATGTCTGGGACACCCCCTTTGAGATGTTTTGGCGCCACCTTGAAACTTTTATTCTAGCTTTTAAGAACCTTAAGGCTGATTACCTGAAAGTTTGCAAAAAAAATGCACTTATTAAAGAAATTTTATCGTACTGCACTAGAAATAATTACACAGTCCTTCGAGCTTTTGCACACGAAAAGATAGTAAACATTTTTAATATATTTTTGAAGGTGGAAGTCAAAAAAATGGTATATTTTTCCATATTCCCCAAGCACGCCTGGTTCAAAAGATATTTGGATAAAGGTGTGTAAATGAGGTTTGGTCACATTCTTAGGTTCTGTTGCCATATAGAGTCACCTAGTCAAACTAAATTAGTTTTTAGGTAACTTTAAAATTCTTGCCATTGGGCCTCGTTTTTTCTTATCGGTTTTCTGGACCAGCGATGTTGACCCATAGCCCTCAGGGGCCAAGCGCAATCGGGTATTTACACCAACGATGTTCACTTATAGCCCCCAGGGGCCGAACACTTTAGGCAATTCATGCCGAATGCTTGCCAAAGTAATGCTTCAGTGCGTGTCAGAAAGAGACAGAGAGCTACAGAGAGCCTCTCTTCTTGAACATTGCTGATTTACACGCACACGAGCCGAGCGCTCTCTTTACTTGCATTGGATAAGGGCAGTGCGCAGTGCACAGTATTGTGTTGTATCACTTTTTGGCCTAGCTCAACTTGATCGTCGCCCCATGTTTCTTTCTTTGTGAGAAAACAAAGTGGAAGCTAACATATTTGGTTAAGAAATTTCCTAAAACATTTTAGATAATTGAAAAATTTTCATTAATTTAGAAGTTATTAGAAGACTCCTCAGCATAGTGTAGCTTCGAGTTTACGCTCTCGGCTTTTTTTGAATTGCTCTTCGCTCAAGCGACCGACCCACACGAACTTCGTGTTTGTTGCTACGCTCTCAATTTTGATTTTGTTCTCAGATTTCAAGCAAAACTTATAGCTGAGGACTCAGACAATCAAAATCTGAAAATGAAAACTATTTTTGAGAGTATTTTTTTTGCCAACATCCAGCCACATTATAACGAACGGCTGGCTGAGTTAGTTAAGGAGTTTCGACTGTATTTCGATATCGATCGTTTGGTTTAAGTATTTGTTGTTGTTGCTGCTGCTAAGGTCTCGCTTGTAAGTTATACATTTCGTTTATGTGTGTGTGTGTGTGTGAGAGTGTGTGTGTTTCTCTAATGCTCAAAACCTTTTTTTCCATTTCATCATTTTGTTTTATTCTTTTTTGTTATTTCTCATTAATTTGTTGTTTTGTTAAGTGTTTCATTTTGAGGTAGTTTTTCAATTCAGGATCAATATCTACAAGTTGAACACAAAAAATTTCGTTTTGATGGTTGAATGATTTATGGGTCAACCAAAAAAATAGAAAAACAAGTTACAAGTTGTTGTTGTTGTTGTTGTTGTTGTACACCTAACAGAAAACAGTGCATAAAAATTAAATCAGATGCTCAATAAAATCTACATAACGACATTTGTATTCTTTGCGGTTTTTTAATTTGTATTATTTACTTTTCTTTTGGGGAGGTTTCTCAACAAGTTTGGTTTTTTTTTTGTTTATTCGTTTTTTTGAATGTAATTTCAGGTTGCAATTGGTTTTTGTTCTTGTTGTTGTTGTTGTTGCTGTTGTGGTTTTGTTATCCTTAGAGAGCGAGTTAATATACTTACTATATACGCATAAATATGTATTTATATGTATTTAAACTTATTATATACAGCTTTAGTTTCGAGGGGGGGGGGGGGGGGAGGGGCTTACGTGCTAGGGTCATTATTTGTGTGAAAAATCAAGAAGAGAACATTTCGAGTTGTTCAAAATACTTGGATTCTGGACTAAATGAAATCGTATAAATATGGTTTAAAGCTATTAAATAGCGCGTCTTGTTGTAGAAAAAACTAAACTTAAATTTGAAGTCATTTCAGCTCTCTGCCCAACTATCTCACTTTTCTTAGCCAATTTTCACAGCCCTTTTTTTTTGCAAATTGTTTACCCAACCAAAAAAAAAATTCTGAAATTCCTTTGCCTTTTGTATTTTTCCCCACCAAATCAACCAAAAAAAAATAATACAAAATTAAGAGAACTGGAACCAAATGGAAATAAAAAACCAAATTTGTGTGTTTTCCGTTTCATTCAACATGTTTTTTTTTTTTCTGGATATATATTGTATATATGATAGATTTTTGTTGTTGTTGTTGTTGCTGTTGTGGTTTTTCTTTTTTTTTTTACATTATGTATGTGTAAAACTACAAAACAAATTATGTGTACGATAGTAGAAAAGTTTATAATTAAAGAGTTGCAATTTTTTGTTGTTGTTTATTTATAATTAAATTATTCACTGTTTTGTTTTTTTTTGTTGTTGTTTTTTCTTTGATTAAATTTAATTAGAATTTCTTTTCTGGTTTTTTGTTGTTGTTTTTGTAAATTCTATAACATAAAATGATACTTAAATATGTTTACATGTGTTTCTCTGTCTGTGTGTGTGTGTGTGTGTGTGTGGGTGTGAAATTATATTTAGTTAAACATAAAAATTAGTAGTTAAATTAAAAAAAATTGCACAATTCAAGATTTTTACATGTTTTGTTTTGTTTTTTTTTTTACCATAATTAAAAAAAATTAGCATAAATTTGTAAATTTAAATTTGATTTAAGTTAAAATAAGGCCAACAAATTTCCATTTAAATAAAATATAGGTGTATATAAATTTTTGTTTAAATTTAAAAATTAAAGAATTGCCAAAAATTAATAGAATTTTGCACATATTTTTGTTGTTGTTTTTTTTTTTTGATTTGATTTTGCCAAATTTTTGTGTGTAGGGGGATTTGTTTTTTTTTTGTTTCAAATTTTTATTTTAAAATAAATATTGAAGTCTTTTGGTGTGTGGGTGTGTGTGTGTGTGGGTGTTGAGTTGGGTTGAAGTGATTGAAAGTAATTCTGGTTAACAGTTAGGTTCAGTCAATTGTTGATTTGCCGTTGCTAAAGCTGATTCCACTGTGAGACTCTCAGCTGCCAACAGAATGAGAGATTTACCGTTGCTTGTTCAAAAACAGCAGCAGAGCCGCTTGAAATGCAGAGACCAAGAAACGGATGTTTCAATGAAACACAGAGCGCAAAAGAGAGCCAAGCATTGCTAGCCTAGCTTTCAGCTTTTGACATCAATATTGAAATGCTTTAGCATTTCAATACTTTGGTCAGTTTGCTCTAATAATGCATCAGTGAGTGTTAGAGGGAGACACAGAGCCGCTCTTCTTGGGTTACACTTCTTTAACTCTCTTTAACTCGCTCTGTCTCTAAGCTCAACTAGCTTAGAAACTGTAATTTAAGTTGTTTCAATGCTGGTTGAGGCTGAACTTGAAGTTGAAAGCCAACTAATTGAAACTAAGTTTCAATCATCTCAACCACAGTGTGACACACTGTTGGTGCTCTTTGTCAAAATTGATAAGCTCTGCGGCAGTGAATTTTACTATTGTTCCTTGATTTAAATTAAGTTTCAGTTTAAGTTTAAGTTTTTGCAGTTAATTTGAACTAAGCTAACAGTTGGTACAAATATTGCAGTTTTAAACAAACTTTAATTTTGTTTAATTGATTGAATTGCCTTTTTTTTTTTAGTTTCAACTGCAAAAAAGGAACAGTGCCAAATTAATGGACAGCAAAAGCTTAGCTTGCGCTTTTCTCTACTCTACTCTTTGCTCTACGTGTGTGGCGGATTTAAGGCGGTGAGGCAATGGCTGTGTAAATCGGTGAGTACAGATAATCAAGTAACATCTCTCTTTATGATACAACCATAAAGGTAAGGCGGCGTCAGTGTTATGAGTACTATTGCCAAAAGCTTACGCTTCAAGAGCAGCACGTGCAGCACTGAATGTGAAGGTTCTTTGCAGAGAACTCACACTGACGCCGCCTTACCGTTATTGTTGTATCACGCCTCTCTCTTACAAGCATGAGCTTTTTAAAAAACTTCATAAAGTTTGCTTCATGGTGCTTACATCCGTGTAAGTCAGCTGTCTACTTGCATGCTGAGCTACTCTCTAGTAGAATTTACAAGGTGAAGCCGTTAGCAGATGCTGAGGCCTGGTAGATGAATGACTGTGTGATAGAAAGAGATCACAGAACACTTGTTCTATCGTAACGGTTCATGCATTCACAACCAGAGCGCGCAGTCTCGCTGGGCTCTCCTTGTTCATTCTACCATTTACTACCCAAGTAAATCTTTTGGAGTAAATTTTTTAAGCAATTCTGAGGTTCAATGGAACGAATGTCCAAAAAAACAGTGCATTGCAACCACAAAAAATTGTCTATATATGAAATACTAAAGCTTCGCACTCTCAAAGAGCTCTCAGAGCACTGCTTGACTCTAGGTCTGCTTCAATTATGCATCTGCTTTCAATTTATGATTTTAAAAGTGATTTAAATTGGTTTAGAGCTGTTTTCAAATGGTTCGGAACTCATACCTTTAGCCAAATGATTCGAATGGTAGTGCATAGAAGAAATACAAGTTTTTCAAGTGCTTTTCAATGCAATTTTTATCGAATGTGCGTTGAAAGTGTCACGGTCGCCAATTTATACCAAGAAAGCAGTTAAAATTTTTGTTGCTTTGGTCTTTGGAAAACATGTAGTAGGCGAATTGTATCTTAAATTGCACGAACAGCCTCTGCTTAATGCTTTACACAAACAATTGAGCAGTTTGTGCTGTAATTAATTTAGAAAAACAGTTCTCTACTTAAACTACAATTGGTTTTGTATATAGATTAAAGACTTCTAGCTTGATTTTAGAACTAGGAAACTTGATGTCTGTAAACTTTAGATTGCATTTTGTTGCAATTGGCAGGTTTGACTACCTCCGATCCTCAGCTTGATCTACATTTGACTGACCCCAACTGTTCTTAACTAATACATTTTAATGCCTTTGCTATGATTTTGATTTAGTGTTGTTTTGTTTTTTTCGTTTTCGTTTTCTTATTTTTTTTTTTTTTGAGTAAAACTCCAATCACTTGTCATTAGTTTGTTTAAATTTTGAAAAATTATTTAAAAAAACCGAGAAGAAAAATTATTCTGACGGAGCCTAAAAATTGTTTGTGTAAAATACATAAGGAGGGCATAATAAAACTATTTCATTATTTTTTGTTACAATTTTTCGTTTGTTTTGTTTAGATTAGATGTTTAAAAAATATTTATAAAATCAGTCCAAGTTTTGCGTGTTTTTTTTTTTGTTTTGTTTGTTTAGAGTTCTTTTCATTTCTTTAAACTTAAAATTACTGTTTATGTTTTTTTGTTTTGTTTTTATATAATTATTAGAATTATTAGTTGTTATTTTACATATTTTTAAAATATAAACAATCTTTATTCTCTTCTGTTTTTTGTTGTTTTTCGTTTTTTTTTTTGTTGTTTTTTTTGCATGAAAACAAATTTGGAAATAAAAATTCGAGAAATCAAAATGTTGTTTTCTGTTAATAATAATCATAATAATTATTAATTAATTAATTAATCAATTAATTAATTGTTTATGCTAATATTTGCAGGCTTAATGACTAAATAACTGCATTTTACGCTTGTTTGAATTTGTTAAGTTGTTTTTGTTTTGTTTGTTTTTTGTTGGTTTTTTTTTTTTCTGTTGTTGTTGTTGCTGTAATTTTTCTGTGGAGTTTTTAGCTGCCGGTTTTTAGTCGAACATCATCATCATGGTCATCACGGGGGGCTATGCCGTGGTGGAGTGTTCCGATTTGACAGCAACTCCTCCAATTAACTGCTCCTGCGCATGCAGGGGCACACCCATCAGGGCCATGGCAGTCTGGGCATTGGCATACATGCTAACCGGAGGTGCTGGAACTGCTGGGACTGCTCCCGTGCTGGAGCTGGCTGGTACAGAGGCGGTAATGCTGGTGCTGGATGTGGCCACAGCCTGGGTGTAATCACTGCTGGTGCTAACGGCCGAGACGGAGGCGGCATTGGCCGAGGCAGCTGTAACCGAGGCAGTTGCAGCGGCGGCGGCGGCGGCGGCTGCGGTATGCAGGGACAGAGCATGTTGTTGTTGTTGCAGCTGCTGTTGCTGCTGCTGTTGTTGCTGCTGCTGTTGCTGTTGCTGTTGCTGCTGTTGCTGCTGCTGTTGCTGCTGTTGCTGCTGTTGCTGTTGCTGCTGCTGCTGCTGTTGTTGCTGCTGCTGTTGCTGGTGTGCCAATGCTGCCGCCGCTGCTGCTGCTGCTGCCGCTGCTGCTGCCGCCGCCGCTGCTGCTGCTGCTGCTGCAGCTGCCTGTGAGGTAGATGCCGAGTCCGCATCCAAACCCGCTGTTATTGCCCCACCCACTGCCCCACGCATGCGTTCCGCCCGGGCCAATCTCTCCTGCTCCTCCTGCTGTGCCTGTAAATGTGATTGCACCGATGGTGGTATGGCATGCACATCCCAAATCTCTTCCAGAAACTTGGGCAGCTTGCGATTCTTCAGCTTCAGCGAGAAGCACATCTCGGCATTCTGATTGCCCAGCGTCCGCAGTTCGGTCAGGATCGACAGCAGTTTGGCATAGAACACCAGGCTCATGGAGTCACCGCAGTGGCGATTGAGTATATAAATGCGTAGCGTGTCGATGTAATAGCTTTGAATGGCCTCGACCAGCTGGGCCTTCTCCAGGCCCGGTCGGTCCGAGAAGATCACAATGGCAGTGAGTAAAGCATATTCCACATTGTCCACTTTCATGGAGAACATTTGACGGCAGAAGTGCAACAGATCCTCAATGTTATCGGCCATGCCGGCCATTTTGTAGGAGTCACGGGTGTAGGATCGATTGTTGGCAAAGAAAATTGAATCCGAATTGTGATCATAGCGACGGGCCATGCGCAACATCATCACCTCCGATGAGCAGGCCTGGTAGGGGAGAGAGAGAGAGGGAGAGCAAGAGATTAGTATATACTATATATATATAGAGGGATGCGAGAGTGGGGCTTAGGTTGGGGCTCACCTTTAGTAACGTGATCTGATCCTCCTGGGGAATCTTTGTAAACGCTGGTAAACCTTTAGCAAATTCAACAATTAACTGTACGGTGAGGATGGTAATCTCGGTGATGTGCCGGAAACTGACATCCGTTTGACTTTCATTCTCATCGGGTTGACTCTGCGGAAGAAGGGGAGACAGAGAGAGAGAAGGTTAGGGTTTTTGCAGATGAGTTTTGAATCATGTTGGTTAATCAGGGCTGCTATCCTTATCAATTTTCACATTCCACCAAATTAGTTGCTACTTTTGCATTATTTTTAAGATATTTTCAACAGAAACGTAAAGCAGGGATGCTCATCAAATGTTTATTAGAATATTCATTAGTCAAATAACAATAATCAAGAGACAGAAATTGAGAAAGCCCCATATTCTTGCCTATTTCTGAGTGCTTTCCAAAACCATTTATGCTCTTAGCGTATAAGCAGTGGGCACCTTATATTTTGTAACTTTTTTTTTGGCGTTTGTACACGAAGATAATCGAAAATATTTTTATTTATAACCATATTAAGGATTTTGAATAGGTGAAACTTTACTAAATCTACTGCAAATCAGTGCTGCAGACAGTTTTCAAAACAAATCCAAAGAATCCACCAATTTGTGCACTTAAACTGAAATAAAAACAACTAAATAAAACAGGGGAGGCAAACCGGTTCTGAACCGAACCGAACCGCTACCGAACCGGCGGCTGTCTTTCAGAAATGCTAAACCGAACTGAAATCACATAGAAAAACGGTTCGGTTCAATTCCCTGGTTCACAAGTTTAAAGATGTGAATCACTTTCTTCTAGGCAATAAACTAATTGATTTGGAAATTTAAATCGTTTCCCTGAGATATTTTTTATACGACATTGCGATCGATCATCCTTAAATCTGAACACAAATTGTACAACATGTAATCCTGTAAATCCTCTGCAACTGCCCGCCGATCTCTTAACCTATCATCAATCTGCATTCTTCCCTCTAGTGGACAATATTTTAAATTTTCTGTGGTACTTCTTTACCTTAATTCAATAATTCGAAGAGTATTCCTTAAGGTACTTATAGACGAATCCTGCCAATCGGACATCATATATTTTTGACATTATTTTAAGGATTTCAAAGATATTCAAATGGTTTTATAGGAAGAGTCACAAAATGACAGAAATCATAATATTTCATAATAATGTAATAAGCTGCGTAACACACTAAAACGAATCAGTACTAGTTTTCGAATGGTTTACATCCCTAAAATAAAACATTTCGAATGGTTCAATTCAAAAGACTTTCTTTAAGTAAACATGATTTTGCAATCATTGTTGAATTTGTATCGCAATAGTTTTATCTATTCGAACTAATTAAAAGAAACGTTAGATTAATTCTTCTTACTTAATAGAGATCACCTTAGTTAGTTAAGGGTGATTTTTTTATCAACTTTCTGTTAAAATACCAATTTTTCATGTCCTCTGGATGAGTTTTAACTCCGTTGGATGATAGTTTTAGATCCATTTAACATTCAATGGATATTTTAATATCCAAAAATGGGTATAAAAAAATATCCATTCCATTCCACAAAAAAAAAAGCTTTTTTCAATATCCTCTTTTTGATACTCTGTGCTGCAACAGTAAAATAAAAATACTGTGCATACACTTTTGCTGGTACAGAGAATATTTTAGTCAGACTTGACCGACTTTCTAAAGTTGTTTTTTATTTTTATAATTTTGGGCAAATTAGCAGAAAACTTTTCGAAAAAAATCTTAGACTGTCCAATCCAGAGCTTATTCTGTTGTTTTTCGACTGTTTTTTTTTACGATTTTAGGGTCATCTGAGTCAATAAAAGATCATTTAAAATCAAATATTTATACAGAAATAGTTTAATAATATGGCTTTTTACCATATGTATATCGTATATCGTATGTATATCGGTAAAGAAATTTTAATAATATTATTTTTGTGAAATTAAAGCCAGAATATGCATTCGGCTTAAAAAAGAACCGCGAAGCCTGCGTAATGGTGCTATTGGGAATATAGCTTAACTTTAGCAGGTCGTTATGTAAAGATATATTAGATTAGGGCGCTATCAATGGATATTTCAAATGTAAGGCTGACTTTACACAGCTCGACATATGAGACATGTTATTCTAGAAGGGCTACATGTTAGTTGTTTTAAATATGAATTTCTCTTCAATTTCGTTGGCGAAACATGATGAAAAGCAGGTCTACTAGATTATCGTGTCTTATCATGTCGAGCTGTGTAAAGGCAGCCTTAATGTGATGATGTTCTCGATGCATGCTATCGATATATTTAGATTTTGTGAATTTTCGATACTTAAAATGATCGATTTTGATTTCACAGAAAAAAGGGTTTACCCTAGCTTTCAGTTGGTGATCTCTTTATAGAAACTATAGCTTGAATTTGGCGTCGTTTTTCTATATTATGATCTATCCCATCTCTAGTTTGATGGGCGATACTCCACTTGGTTTTTGTGAATATTCTGGGGCTTGAAATTAAATAGATGATTTCAGGGAAGCTATTTTTGTCCGAAATTAATTGGATTTTGAGTAATTAATTCGATTTATTTTGAGTAATTTCTATAGATTTTGGTCCTTCGAGCCGGATGGGAATTTTTTAAAAAGGTTAGCTGAAGTCTCTTCTGTTCAGACTTTGTAGCTAGAATCTGTTTATTGGATCTTTCTTGTAATGAATATAATATTTTAAGCTAAATCTGGTGCTTGGTCTAAGTTTTATGTTCATTTATGAACAGAGAAGGGGAGCAGGGTGCATTTAAAAGGGAATTTGCAGCCCTGTTGGTTTCTGGTCCCTGTTTCTTTTGCCCTAATTCTTCCGTTTATTGCCTTCATACTCACCATAATACGTTTGAGATCCTCTTCGGAGGGCTGTTCATAGCCATCCTGATACCAAATTAATTTATAAATAACGGCCAATTGATTGTACGTTAATGGAGGTATATTGCGCGCTTGACACTTGGCCAAAATATCATCAGGTAGTAGCTGCAATTAGTTAACACCAAAAATATCGCATTAAAATGTCCACCATTTTGTGCATCATCGTGTCTCCTACTACTTACCGGAATTGTG
Organism: Lordiphosa andalusiaca; assembly: GCA_035044965.1. Classification (NCBI taxonomy): domain Eukaryota; kingdom Metazoa; phylum Arthropoda; class Insecta; order Diptera; family Drosophilidae; genus Lordiphosa; species Lordiphosa andalusiaca. Next base: position 138,371 of record JAWNNM010002824.1, read on the forward strand.
GCATGCTGCGGTGCCTCGCATATCATCAGATCGAGTATCTCCTTCTTCACATAATCGTGTGTACCCACAATGGCATTGCCGCCACCGCCGCCGCCGCCGCCGTTGCCTCCTCCTCCTCCGCTTTGGAGGGTCGTGCCATTGCCACTGTGCTGTGAACTGGGCGATGTGGTCATCTTATCCTTCTCCTTCTGTGCCTTCTTCTCGCGTCTCTTCATGGCGCACTGGTTCTCGGGCACCACACATTCCGGTCGCATGCCCACCGCCAGACACTTCTTCAGTCTACACTCCTGACACTTGCGCCGCATATACATGTCCATCTCGCAGGCTCGTCCAAATTTACAACAGTACACCGCACTCTTGGTGACGCTCCGTCGAAAGAAGCCCTTGCATCCCTCACAGGTGAGTGCATTGTAATGATAGCCGGAGGCCCGATCCCCGCACACCAGGCACAGCTCCTCCTGCACCCGCGGCGCTGGACCCTTCTTGCTCTTCTTGGCATCGCAGCCCTCGTTGGCCGAATAGCCGTTAAGGCTGCTCGAGGGCGAGAGATCATCGCGACCTGCAAACACAACGAAAAACAGAACAGAGATCCAGAATTAGTTTAGCCGTTTCCGTGAATTCGTTTAGTTTTTTGAAAACAAAAAAAACCAAAACTTACATAAAACATTAGACCCCAATAAATAAATTTGGAATGCGCGGGTGAGGTTCTAGCTAGAAATTTGCATGCCAGCTGAATCCCCGTTGTGGGTGACCAAATTTAAAATTCAATTATCACGAGCTCAAAGTCACCGAGACAGAATTTCGAAATCAGATTCAGGCAAATGGAAGCGGAGAGGAAAAAAAAAAAGCCGATATTTTTAAGTGCATGGTACACAGGTACCCCCCAAAGCAGGTAACTGCGGGTACGATCGGTTCGTTGATCCAAAAAGTCAACTCTTTTGTAAGCTTACAAAGGGGAGGAGATTTCAAACATTATGTATCCTCAAGCTTTTCTCTGAACCTTTGAAAAATTGAACCCAGTTTATGAAAGTGTTCAAAAACAATTTTCGATTTATTAAATAAACTTAACATAGCAACTTTTTCTTAAGTATTCCATACTCAAACAAAGAAGAATATATCAGTTTTAAGGTTTTGGGATTTACATTCACTTTATTTTCTGAAATCAAGGGAAAGCATTGCAAACTAAGAAATACAAAGTTTGGAGGCGTTTTCTTTGAAAACAAAAAAGTTTTTCTCACTAAGACTACTTTTCTGACTCTACTTTTCCATGACAGCTATACTATATAGATATCCGATTTCAACCAAACTTAGTAGAATCATGGCAAAGCATAGCAAACTAAAAAATTCAAAGTTTGAAGACGTTTGCATTGGAAACAAAAAAGTGTTTCTCACTAAAACTAGTTTCTCGACCGATCATTCCTATGGTAGCTATAACCTATAGTCATCCGATTTTGATAAAACTTTAAAGAATCTTGTGAAAGCTTATATAATAAATATATGCCAATTTTTAAGAGGTTTACATGGAAATCAATAAAGTTTTTCTTACAAAGACTTTTTTGTAACCTTATTATTCTAAGGCAGCTATACTATATAGATGTTCGATTTGGAAAAAACATGAGAGAATCATGGAGAAGCTTTAAGAACTAGTAAATACAGAGTTTGGAGACGTTTGCATTAAAAACCAAAAAGTTTTTCTCACTAGAACTAGTTTTTCGATCGATCGTTTCTATGGCAGCCATATGTTATAGTCATCCAATCCGGCCGGTTCCCACAAATGTGCAGCGTATTTGTACCAGATGACTTCGTTCAAAGTTTGATGGCGATAGCTTTATAACTGACGGAAGAGATAGCATAGAAACATAACTATATCGACTCAGCTCGTCATGCTGATCAAGAATATATATACTTTATGTGGTCGGAAATGCTTCCTTCTATGCGTTACAATCATCTGGTCAATTTCAATATACCTTTTGCAAGGGTATAATGAGTCAAAGCTGAACAGAAGAACGGGTTCAAATATACTCATGGAGAAGGGTTACCATTTTCAACTGACAAAAATCAGAAAAAGGGGGACTTTTTATATAAAGGGTATTATAATTTTTCCCAGAAGTTTGCAATGCATAGAAATATTCATTTCCGACCCCATAAACTATATATTAATTCTTGATCAGGGTGATGAGCTGAGTCGATTGAGCCTTGTCCGTCCGTCTGTCCGTTTGTCCGTCTGTTTCTACGCGAACTAATCTCTCAGTTTTGAAGCTATCGAGCTAAAATTTGGCACAGAGTCTTCTTGTTGCTGCACACTACTAATATGTCGGAAGTGACCGGATCGGATGACCATATTTCAGAGCTCTCATAGGAATAATCGGTCGGAAAACTAGTTTTAGTGAGAAAAACTTTTTTCTTTTTTAAGGAAATGTCTTCAAACTTTGTAATCGTAGGATTTCTATGTTTTTTTATAATTCTGCCAAGTTTGATGAAAATCGGACAACTATATGGTATGGCTGACATACAAAAGATAGGTCTGAAAACCAGTCTTGCTTCGAAAAACTTTTTTGTTTTAAATGGTAGCATCCTGCAATTTTGTATTAGTTAGTTTCACATGCTTTCACATAATTTTACAAATTTTTGGCCAAATCGGATGACTATATCATATAGATCATACGAACGATCGATCGGAAAATGGGAAAAAGAGTATTTTTTGAAAAAATAATTAAGCTTGCACTTGCAAGGGCATAAAAATTTCGGCACAGACGAAGTTAGTTTAGCTTACTCGTTTTTTATACTCTGTACCAAAGGCACATAGAGTATTATAAGTTTGTGCAAAAGTATGTAACATCCAGAAGAAAGCATCTCCGAACCCCATAAAGTATATATATTCTTGATGAGCATCAACAGCCGAGTCGATATAGCCATGTCCGTCTGTCTGTCCGTATGAACGCACAGATCTCAGAGATGGTAAGAGATAGAGGTTTGACATGTATGGGACATATGCTTCTTATGTCTGCAGGCAGATCAAGTTTATTTTCAATTTTGGCCACGCCCCCTGCCGCCCCCGCAATTTAGAAAAAACGTCATATCTCCCACAGTTTTGAAGATAGATGGCTTGTTCCTTCTGAACATATTTAGTTATTAGGATAACTTATCGATCCGCCAAAGGAATGAAGAAGATCGGATGAACGGTTTTCGAGTTATGATCAAAAGACAGATTTTCTTGGTACAGAGTATGTTATATTCGGGCTTGACCGACTTTCTTTCTTGTTTTTAGATCAAGTTGAGTAAATAATACACCCCTATATATGCTTATTCTAATACGAAATAATCAAGTCCAACTTTTGTTTATTAGGTTTTAATAAATTTCTATCAATTTATAACCAGATGCAATCTATTTTGACCAAGTCAAATCTATCTTTGAAAACCATAATAATAAACCCACAAGTCCTTAACCAGACCCGCCCGTTTATTGATTAAGTCTCTTCCCCCCACCCCCCCGTCTCACCGAGAGGAGCCGGGAGAACACACACACGCACACACACACGCACAACATTATACAAATAGTCACGTTCAAGTCAAGTCAAGTCAAGACACACACACACACACAGGCAGCGACAAAAAAGCATATCAAGTGCAAGTTTTCTTTTTCTTTAACGAGCGGGAAGGGGAGGAGTGGTGGCTGACTGGGTCTTAGGCAGGAGGGGGGAAGGTGCCACATAAGTAGATAAAAAGATACGACAATGAGACAAGCAGGCGGCGGCACTTGGCTTGGAAGACGCAGCCCAAAGCCCAAAGCCACCCAGTCGCGTCTAAGGCGTTGCATTGTGGGCATAGCACATTTTTTTTTTTCTGCTTTTTCCGCCGCATAAAATATATTGCTCATACGCCCCGACGTCGTCGTCTTTGCTTGCAGCTACTTTCCCTCCTACAAAACTTTGGCGCGTCGTTTGCCGTTTCAATTTCACTGCCAGCGAGCAGCAAAAATAAAATAAAATTTAGAAAAAGAAAAAAAAAAAGGAAAAATTTTGTCGACGACGCCAGCAAGACTGCATTTTCACTGCAGTTGCCGCTCGCTCGCTCTCACTCTGCTTGCTAGCTTCTGTGTGGAAAAACCTGCGGCGGAACTACTGGCCTTATCGACTGGCCAAAATCTGACAAGAGTTTTTTACAAAAAAATTGTTCAATATTTTGAATAATGATTCAAATCGGGGAGTAGTTCGCTTCTAAATTAGGCCTCAGTTGAAGAAAAATTATCTAAATGTGTCCAAGTGTCTTCAAATTGGCCGCCAGAACTGAAGTTTTCCCTCTCGTTCTTGCCAAGTAATTATTTTTACATACAAACGCTTCCATTCAAACACCTAGTGGAGCCACATTTCATTTTTCACTCATGAAAAGCCATTTTTCCTAAAAGAACCCGCTGAAGTAACAAACAAAGGCACAAAATGGAATCAAAAAACGAAAAAAAAGAAAAAAGAAAAATGAAAAAGAAATATAGTAGACGCCAAAACGGCAACAGCAACACAAAAAGCCTCGCTCCTCCCCCCCCCTCCCCTCCCCCCGTCAAAAAGTGGCGGGGTTGGGGGTTTCGGGGGCTGCCCACATTTGGAGTTCATTGTGTTATTGTGCTTGGTCTCGATCTACACTACATACCCACATAATCCATGTAAACGAAACAGCGTCCAAGGAGAGGGAGAAAGGAGATGATGTTGTTTGCAGAGAAGCAGAAACAGAAGCCATAGCTATGGCCACGAAAGTCCAACACAAACTGCACGGCGAGGCAGAGGCAAATGCAGCAGGCAACGGTCGTGTAACAGACAGTGCTGGCAATTTAGCTCGTTTTTTTTTTTTGGCCCGTTTATTGAAGATGTTTATGGTGAAGAAAATACCGTATTATTATGCCTGTTTAGCGTATCTATAAAAGTAGGCTTAGTAGGTTGCAAGTAGGTAGTAGGTTGCAGTAATGGAAAACCCTTCTGTTTTAATTTCTTTGCTCTCAAGTAAAGTGAAAAACAGTTAAACAAGTTGAAAAATATCAGAGGAATGCCTCGAAAAGACTTATATATTTCTTATGTTCGAAAACAACTTAAAGTTTCCAATTTTCTTTCGATTTTCTACTTAGAAAAACTAAAAGTTGCGTATTGCATTTTGTATTTCTACTTTTAATTCAAATATTTAAAAATTTTGCATTATTTCTTTGATATTCTACAAGATTTGGTTTAGTTTGGTCTAAATAGCCGGCTAAAAACTGCAGGTTTACTTAAATAACTCTCAAAACACATTATTGAAACAATTTCTTGATACTTCAAATTTTTTGTATTTTGTATAATTTTTGAAAATAAAAATTTTAGAAATTTTTGAAAATATATACTGTGTTAGTAAATTCGAAAACTGGAATAGGCTTGATTGAATTTTCAAATTATGCAGATTTCGAAAAATATCTAGATTTTCATATTTTTTTTTTTTTAAATTTAAAGTTTTTTATAATATTGTTTCTTATTTTTTTTTTTACTTTTTTTATATTTTTTTTTTTTTACTTTTTTGTTGACTTTTTTTTGGAGATCTGAAGATCTGACTTCTTTCGATATTAAAAAAGTATCATTTCGACATTTAAATAAAGCAATTTAACTAGAATATTTAGGACTATAAAGGTAATTAGGATGTCAATGGACAAGTAATATAAATAGCTTTCTGACTGAATTTAAAATCAAAAGATCAAACATTTCATAATATTAAGGACTCATGACCATAAAATTCTGAAGAAGTTTCAAAAACTCGCTGGAAAGTTCAAGATTCAGGGTCAAAATATTTCTGTCTGAGACAAAACTTTGTTGTTTTCTGTTGATTATTGAATTATAATCAATCCTTGACCTGAAGTCGGCTAACAGCCACTTAAAGCAAAAAGCTTTTAGTAAAACCTTGGAAATGCAATTCAATCTATAAAACCCCATTAGTATTTATTGCCCTAAGATATTGTTTGCACCTAATAATGTTGCTAGTAGAGAACGCTCAGTTCACTTAAACCAAGAAATGAATTTGCATTTGTTTTATACAACAAAACTTTGGGATTTTTTTTAGGTATGAGATTCATTGTGATATTTGAGAGAATTCACTATTATTTTTATTCGTATTTTTTGCGTATATTTATCAATATTTCAAAGTATATTCGATACTTTTTTTGAAATATTTAAAACATTTCTTGGGACCAAATCAAAATGAACATTTTAAGGCATTTTTCAGCCTTTTTCCAGCTAGATCTTTGGGCAGCCCAGCAGCCCTAGCACAGCTCACACACACACACACACCGACAAAAGCTCTCAGCATTTGATGGCTTTGGCTCTCGCTGTCTCTCTCTCTCTCTTTCTCTCTCCCTCTCGGCACGCTACATGCCGGCCGCCCTTGTTCAGGGCTTTTGTAAAGCTAAAAAATGTTGATGTAGGCCTCGAAAAATATGCAGTTTGCCTTTGGCATTGCCACTGTCACTGCAAGGCAGCGTCCTCCCTTCCCCTCCAAACCGCCCGCCATTTGCCCAACACTCCGCAGAATGCAGTTCTGTTTGTGTGTGTTTGTGCGGATTGCATGTCGCACACACTTTTAGCGTTGGTATAGGTAAGTTCTCCCTTCAGTATTTTCCCTCGTTTTTCCCACACAGTTCTCTAGGCGAAAGAAACGAAACTTTGGTTTTTTGTTGTTTGTAAGCGGCTTTTTGTTGTTGTTGTTGTTGTATGGAGAGTAGAGTACGAGAGGACTGAGCAAATAGCGCCTGCTGCTGCTGCTGCTGCTGCAAAATAAATAAGTAGCAAAAGGCGTTCTTTGTAGTCAACTCCGCTCCGCTCCGCTCTGCTCCCATCCCCGTCCCTCCCCTCTGTGATATTAGCAAGTTGCATTTGTCTAGTCAGTCATGAAAAAAGTTTTTCGCTTGTTTGCTTGTACGATTTGCAGTTGAGTTGAGTTGTGGATATGCGATATAAAAAGACAAATGTATATATATATATATGTATATATATGAGTGTTTGTATGAATGTACGTATCGGAGATTTTTGTGAGAACTACATGCCATATATCATACATACATACATACAATGAGTGTATCAACTTTTTCTTTTACTTCATCTTGGGGAGTGTGAATCATGAGGATAAGTTACAGATCAACTGGAAATTGAATTTTTAGGATGGATTTTTGTGGATTATTTAGAATAGTTTTGCGAATTCTAGATCCAAATGATAAAAAAAATGACATATTACTTGGTTGTTGCTATAATTTTTCACCATAATTCCATACAAATAGCTAGCCTTCTGTTGTGATTTTATAGTGCATACTTTTAGGCTGTGTGCAATTTCATAATTTTGTTCAAATGATATCTCTACGCTCAAAAAAAATCGTACAACTGTTTCGGAAAGCTTTTTTTTAAACTTGGAAGTAGTACTTTATGCTAAAATCTAAGCAAGTCATTATAAATATAAGGTTTATTGAAAAAATGTGTTTAAAACAGACAAAATATGAAGTTATAGGGACAAAAATAAACTAAAAGTAAACTTTGTTATATGGAAAATAAGTAATATGGAATTGTTTGATATTGTTCGATAATTTATTCGTTTAGAAGCAGGGCTGCAACGCGGTTCGAACCCGGAACACCAGACTTTCACTTTACAAGGCAATAAAAGTTAAACTTAAGCCTGTTCCGAAACTAAAATTTCGGTTCGGTTCAACAAAAATGATAGAAATCAGAAATTTAAACTTCTGCATAGCGACTTAAGCTGTTATTTAGTGCAACTGACTTGTCAAATGGCCAGGAAAATGGAAAAAAAAAATGTAGAAAAATATTTAGAACTACTTATAAAATCTTTAACCATAATAGCAACTGATTTTTAAGCTCCTCAACTGTAAAGCTTTTTAAATAATTTTCCAAAAGCAAGAGTCTAACATCACGTTCGTAATACTTGTCTACGAAAACTACGAAATGAAAGTTTACTCAACAGTTAATGATTCACTGAATATTCCCTTGGGTGTTACTTATCGATTCCTACTCAAAATCTACGCGATTCCCATACAATTTTTAGGTCAAATTGTTGAGTTGAGTCAAAAGTTGAGTTTTTATACCCTTGCAGCACGTTTTATTCAACTAAGTCTACTTTCGGACCTTACTTTTCTATACTATACTATATAGATGTTCAATTTCGACTAAACTTAGTGGAATTATGTAAAAGCATAGGAAACTTAGAAATAGAAGGTTTGGAGGCGTTTTCTTTGAAAACAAAAAAAGTCTTTTAACCATAGCTAGTTTTTCGACCGATCGTTTCTATGACAGCTATAACCTATAGTCATCCAATATTGACAATACTTTGAAGAATTGCTTATAAAATAATTATATGCCAACTTTAAGGAGATTTACATTGAAAACAAAAAAGTTTTTCTTGCTAAACTATTTTTGTAACCTTACTTTTGTATGGCAGCTATACTATATAGATGTCCGATTTCGACCAAACTTGGCAGAAGCATGGAGAAGCATAGCAAACTAATGAATACGGAGTTTGGTGACGCTTGCATTGAAAACAAAAAAGTTTTTCTCACTAAAACTTGATTTTCGACCCATCGTTTCTATGGCAGCTTATGTTATATAGCTGATTCCGATAAATGTGCAGTGTATTTGTATTAAAAGACTTTGTGCAAATTTTGGTGAAGATAGCTTTCAAATTGACAGAGAAATTAGCTTAGAAAAAGCCGTACGGACAGAAGGACATGTCTAAATCAACTCAGCTATCATGCTGATCAAGAATATATATACTTAATGTGGTTGGAGATGCTTCTTAGTATAGAATTGTTTGAATATTGCTCGAAATTGCAGTTTTGTGATAACTAATTCGCTATAAAGAAAACTACTTTATACGGATGCTTTATAGAGAAGTTCGACTGTATTATACAAACTCCAGATGTGATGGCAGATATTTGTACAGCATCCGAAAACCATCTAAAATGTCCACCAAATCTTTAATAATTAGAAAAAGCTCTTGGTTTTAGGGGTTGGTTTTCCTCATAAGTAGATTAAATTGTATTATCTATTAAAAACAAGAAAGAAAGTCGGTCAAGCCCGACTATAACATACTCTGTACCAAGAAAATTTGTCTTTTGATCATAACTCGAAAACCGTTCTTTCGATCTTCTTCATTCCTTTGGCGGATCGATAAGTTATCCTAATAACTAAATATGTCCAGAAGGAACAAGCCATCTATCTTCAAAACTGTGGGAGATATGACGTTTTTTCTAAATTGCGGGGGCGGGAGGGGGCGTGGCCAAAATTGAAAATAAACTTGATCTGCCTGCAGACATTAGAAGCATATGTCCCATACATGTCAAACCTCTATCTCTTACCATCTCTGAGATCTGTGCGTTCATACGGACAGACAGACGGACAGACGGACATGGCTATATCGACTCGGCTGTTGATGCTGATCAAGAATATATATACTTTATGGGGTCGGAGATGCTTCCTTCTGGATGTTACATACTTTTGCACAAACTTATAATACTCTATGTACCTACGTTACAGAGTATAAAAACTGTTATCAGAATAATCCCAAATTGATATCATACGATCTATTCATTCATTCATAACTGTTATCAATTTTCGAATCAAAAATCATAACACACATCACTTCCATTGACACATTTCTTTCGCCCACCCCTCCCCCGAAAACACCGATTACATTTGTTGACCAAGGGCCTAGGCGATTACATAAAAGCCGACGACCCTAAATCACAACAAACCAGCAAAATGCCAGTGCAATTGGGCGTGGGGGGGAAGTAGTAGGACGAGTGGTTAAGGCCAAAATCAACATGGGCCATATTCTGGCTGGCCCCAGGGTGCCGTTGGGGATTGTATAGGGTAGGATAACGGTGAACGGTGAACGGCACATAGCTGGAGTTGAAAAACTGTACCAAGCCAGCGCATGTCAAATGCACTTTGGCGCGCTCTCTCTTTCCGTTTTGTTGGGGTTGCACATGTTTCTCTATATATATATATATATGTATGTATATATATTTTGTTCTTTCTTTTTTTTGTGTGTGTTGGCGGAGGGTTGGGGCGGGAGGTTCTAGTGCAAGGCTGCAATTTATTTTGCACGAGTTTGTCAGTTGTTAGGCACGTTTTGTGCACCCTTCCCCGTCCGCCAGAGAAAATTGATTTTTTCAGTTCGTTGGCATGTTGCCTGCCTGGGCGGCCAGAAGAAACCTCGCCTTTTGACCAGGGTTGCAGCCGAGAATGGGTTTTTAACCTACATTGGTCGACATTTAGAGTCGAGGGTCATGGCATGACCTTTGTGTGTGTGTGTGTGAGTGAGTGGGACAGTGTGCGAGTGGGTGCCAGTCAAGAGCTAGAAAGTCGAATGCACCTTGCACTCTGATTATCATATAAATAGCCTTCAGGAATGACGCCATTTTGGGTTGGGGAGGAAGCCATGAAAGAGGTATTGGCAGCGGTTTCCGTTTCCGGGCGCGCTAAAAATTTACATTTAACATTACACAACACTGTGGCGGCCGTCTCTCCACCGCCCCCAACTCGCTTCCTTTCCCAACACTCAAACTCTGTTAATGAACTCGGCTTTTATCACTTTGCCCACTTTCCACTCCCACCCACAACCCAGCAACCAACATGCATCAAAGCCCTGGCATTTTTTTGATGCAATTCCTGCTGGCCCAGTGGACTGCCTCCTCCTGGCTTGATTTCTGCTTTTTCCGTTTTCCCAAGCACCGCCTTTAATGATATGTGTTTGCATTTGCATGTGTATGTGTGTTGTTGTCTGTGTGTAAGCCCCTCTCGCTTTGTTTACAATTTGCTTTTTATAGTCGACATCTGTTCGACATATTCAATGTGGAGCTGCGTTTTTTTTTTATATGTTTTTTTCCTGTATGAGTTTCCCATGCTCTGCTGTTTACCAACACTGGCCGGACAGCACACACTTAACAAATATTAAAGAAAATGCAGCCAGCGCTCGTCGAACAATGGTGGAGAACTCAAGCTGGGAATGAGAAGCCATTAAACACAAAACACACAAAAAACAACAGAAGCAAAGTGGAAGAAGTAGAAAAATAGCGTAAGAAATGAAGAAGTTCTAGTGCGAAAACAATAGCGTCACAGTCAGTTGTCGCCCGGCTGATTGTCTCTATGTCTATGCAGAGTTGTGTTGAGAGAGAATTGTGTGAAATTTGACAACAGCGCACTTACAACTGAAAAAGGAGGGGGGGTAATTGAAGGCAGTTTGTGAAATGTTTTGAAATTAGGAAAATATGTTAGGTAAGTTAAATTGGGAACAAAAGGATTTCAATAATCATTTTAGGCGCAAAGTTTACTTTCTAAAATGTTTCCTAAACTGAATTAGAATTGACTAACGACATATAAGCGTTCTAGTTCTAGGCTTCAAATAGAACAATGGTATCACCGTTTAAAGACCGTTTTAATTTCCGATTTATCCAACTCAAACATTTGCAAAAGTAGCTTTTGGAGTGTCAAGCTAAACTTTCATATATATGACTGTTCTTACAGCCTTTATGCTAAGTAAAGCTGCAGTTTTAGCTTGCTCCAGCTTATGTTTTGCTTTTGCACAACTTAAACAAGAGACACGCCATTAAGGAGGCAAATATATCGTACCATCTCTCTCACTCATCAGCGATCAATGCCCATCAACAGTCTCTCTATGCAGGCGTTGGCTTAACTGCTTGGGAATTTCAAAGCAGCCTGCGCACAAAATATCGTAAAACAGACCATTGTCTTTGTGTGTGCGCGTTCTCAATAGACTTTATACTTAAAAAAGGATAATGCGCTAGGAAAATAAGAGGAAGTAGACTTCCTACCTCTTATCAGATTTCTACTGGTCAGTATATACTCATAATGCACAAAATTCCGACTTGAGAATTCCAAGTCGTTGCAATTTTTGCAAGTTATTATATTGGTGCATACTTTTAAGCAGATCGTCTTATCTTAGGGTGGGCATAAAACTTATTAAGGTTTGTGTGGACTCTTTGTTTATGGGTTTTTGATGAGTAACTCTTTTAGCAGGAGTGAAATTTTTAGCATAAAATATAAGTTATCTATATAGGTTCAAGTTTTCTTAAGAAAAAAGGGGAATATTTTTGATTCACAGACTTTCTTTCCTGCTACTCTTCCATAACAGACCATCTCCAAGCCGTTTCGATTTAATCCAAGGCGTTTTTACATTTTTCCCAATGAAATACAACCAGTTATGGGTTACTGAGGTCTTAGACTGGATTTACACGGTGAAGCAAATTTAATTAAGTTTTTTTGAAAAGCTTTCATTTGTGGGAAAGAGGTGTAGAGGGGCCAGCGACACCACTACCTCCTTTTCCTAGTAACGAAAGCTTTTTCAAGAACTTCATGAAGTTTGCTTCACCGTGTAAAACCCGTCTCACAAGGTGAACCAATTTTAATAAAATTTATGAAAAAGCTCTTGCTTGTAGGAAAAGAGTGTCGAAGGGGAAGTGACACCATTACACCTGTTTCCCCTAAAGAAAAGTGTTTTTCAAAAACTTCATAAAGTTTGCTTCACCGTGAAAATCCAGTAGTAGACTAGTTCAAGTAAATTCAAGTTTAAGACAGTAAAATCGATAATATAATAACAAATAATTCTTGATTCAAAAAATCAAAGAAAAAAATCAGGAAAATCCGTACTTGAATTTAAAGTATTTAGTAACTTAAATTCTTGATTTAAGCACAGAATTCTTGATTCAAAACTCAAAGAAAAAATTTAAGGAAATTTCGTACTTGAATTTATAGAATTTAGTAACTAAAATACTTGATATCAATGACAAAATACAGGAAATTTCGTACTTGAATTTATATTATTTAGTTTATAAAATTCTTGATTTAGGCACATAGTTCTTGATTCAAGAACTTTTATAAAATCAATTAAAATTTGTTATCAACAATGATTAGAATCTTTTTAAAGAGCTTTGAGTCGTGGATTACTGAGGTCTTAGACTTGGACTGAGGCAAATATTTCTTCTTGATTCAAGAATTTTTTTTGTATCAACTGATATTTGTTTGTATTTTTAAAGAGCTTTACCATATTTCAAGTATGGATTATTACTTGAAAAATCGCCTACACCTTTCTGACACCATTTGTTGGTTAATAACATACCTCTTTTATTTGATTTTGGGTATATTCGGCCTCTAACTTCATTAAAGTCAAAAACACTAAAATCCGTAATTCACCATTAACAATTTTTGTTTGCAAAAAAATTAAGTGCAAATTAATGGTCATCAACTTTCAAGTATCAAATTCCAACATTTTCAAATTATGCCCATAAATCAAAACTTAAAACAAAAGAGCAATCCAACAGATTTATCAGCATTTCAGTAGCTCATAATTAACATTAATTTGATGTAATTGTTAAGCAAATTGCCTAGACAGCTTCACCAACCTCGGCATTATTCTTTAATGGCTTGCAACCAAAAAAAAAAAAACTACAAAAAACAACAAAAAAACAGAAAGAAAGAAAAAATGAAGAAAAATGAAATTTTTTTTTGCAAGTGAAAAACATATTCATATATTTCTGTTTGTTTGAATAATTTTATATGCGAGAGTGAAAGACCAAACAAAATGTACGAAAGTTTTTTTTGTTTGACCATTTGTCATCGATGAGATGAGTTGATGCCCAGTGTTGAGACTGTTTTTAGTTGGCAAATAAGTGGGGGAAATGAATGGATCTTATTTATGTTGAATAATATAATACGGGGGGAAATACTAGAGAGTTTGGGTTGAGAAATCACACCGGATTCCTTTATGTAACGTCACTTTGGTCGACCCTGCTTGGAAATCAGATCCAACAAACGTCATCAATAAAATTCTTCCAATATTTGTAATATAAATATGTCTCTCTCTCTCTATATATATAAATAAATATATATTTTTTTTGGCGGATTTCCAATGAAATTTGACTGGCGCTGCACTTAATTTATCCCCCCAAATTCCTGGAAATGCATTTGGTAATAAAGAGCGAGCGAAGCACGCCCTCTGGTTCAACATTTCTCTGTGCTGCTTGCTCATTTTACTTGCGGCTGGCCACGTTGTAATGTAATATGTTGAAAATATATTCAAAAAAAGAAAAAAAATATTATAAAATTTGTGCTGCACTCGACAAAAGAATTTCCCACACAATGTCAAAAATCAGCGAACCCAAAAAAATTGCGCATACGCACGGTGGTGCCAAGTGAAGCGTCTAATGTGCCACGTTTGTTTTTTGATATAAATTGTTTTGCAAAAATGTTTTCCCATTTTCATTTTTTTTCCTTTTTTCTATTTTATTTTGTAAACAAAGTCGTTGCGCCAGCGTGTATGCAATTTTATATATATATGTATTTATTTTGTATAAACAATTTGCTGGTGCCTGCTTTTTTTTTTGCCTTGCAGTTCAATGCCTTGGGCAATTGCCTGAATCAAATGCCAAAATGGAAAGTTTGACCACAGATTTTTTCAGCATTTCAGAATTTAAGGAAACTGAGCAAATTTTATCAATTAATTTTAGTAAAATATACAAAATTTCAGTTTCATTTGAAAATTTAGACACTTTTGATTGACTTGATTGAATCGGAAAAACATTTTTCTTTTGTCTAAACTCAATGCAGAAATTTAGAAATTGTTTAAATTTTAGAAAATGTGTGACTCAGTTTCTGATATTTTGTAAAATACGAATAAATTGTATTTTGCTTTCTTCCTTCTGAAGTATCACTTGAAAGGAGCTTACTATATCCTTGATACATGCTCTCTCTATTATGGTATTTTAGATTGGTTATCCATGTTACTGGAGTTTAACAGGTCGAAGTTATACAAATGATCTGGGAGTGGGTTCTTCTGCTGAACGAGGTAATTAGTTGGTTATTTCTAATTTAGGACAGCTTGTGAAACTTAAAATTTCTACTGTTAAAAGTTGATGAGCTATATTATTAAGTTTTGGGAAGCAAATTTCAAGAATTCCAAGAACTTCCAAGCTGCAAGTCTTGTCTTGTACCCAAGACATCTTGTATTTTGGCAACTTAATATTTTCTAATTTTTTCGAACTGTTGAAGATTTTTTAAAGTCGGAAAAACTCTTATTTAACTATTTTGTACACTGGAATGTATAAAAGGAATTAAAGATATTTTCCCTAAAAATAGAAATACTTAAGGGAATTATTAACCACTTAAAGGTGGAGCAATTACCATCATAAAACGAAACTTAGGTCCAAGTTTTAGCTTTATTTCTCCAACAGTTTGGAATGCGCTTAGCTAATCTATAAGCAATCAGTCAGGACTTTTTAATTTTCAAAACATTTTGAGATGCAATATGACAACAGCGCTTTTGAGTATTTGATGAAATTTGTCAACCTAGCAAAGTTAAAATTATTAGGAAAATCGATCTAAACCCGACTATGACATACTCTGTACCAAGAAAATCTGTCTCTTGTTTATAAGCTCGAAAACTGTTACATCTAGGAGCTGCGTTCATGCGTTAAATGTCGGATCAATACAGCTTATCCTAATAACTACATGTATCCAGTAGGTACATACGAGCTATCTATCAAGTTTGTGCAAAACGTTTATGCTAACATCGCGGAAGCGGAAGCAGTCGTCCGACCCCAATTGAAAATATACTATATCTGCTTGATCAGACATCAGACAGCCGATGTCCGATATATGCCATGCCGCGGTCTCGTACCGTCTCTGAGATCTGTCCGTTCATACGAACAGCACAGATCTCAGAGATGGTACAGACGGATATGACGGACTTGACATGATATGACGGACATGATGCTTCGTTATGTCTGCATGCAGATCAAGTATATATATCACTTTATGGGGTCGGACGCTGCCTCTCGCTTCTGCGATGTTACAAATAACGTCATATCTCGCACAAACTTGAAGATAGATAGCTCTATGTACCTACTGGTACAGAGTATAATTATTAGGATAACTTATCGATCCGCTAAACGAATTAAGAAGTTTTAATGAACGATTTCTCGAGTTATGATAAAAAGACTGATTTACACGGTACGGAGTGCGTTATAGTCGGGCTTAAATGTCTATCAAACTAGCTTTTATATGGGGAAAAAAGCTGATTGTTAGCTATTAACGCATAACGCACTCCTACACAGAGGGAAAAACCGTGTTCAGAAAATAAGATTATTACATCTCAAAACAAGAACAGAATGTGCCATCAAATTTTTGAGAACAAATGTTCCGAATGTTCTCGAAATGAGCACAATTCAGCTCATCGCCGAAAAGTATAAGTAGCTATTCAGATATGCGGCTGCAGAAGTGAGCAATAGCCTAACGAGCTAACACGTCCGCCGTCGCGTCGTGACGCGCGAGGCGTCTTGGGCTCTACTCCCAGTAAGTCCGAACTTTCCTAAATTTCTCTTTCTTTAATTTAATTATCTAAGGCGGGGTGGGGTGTTGTACAAGGCGGGATGGGATGGATGTCTCTGCGGACTTTTGGAAGCTGGTTCTGGTCCTGCACTGGACCCTGGACCCAAATTTTTGTTTTTCAGTTTAAAATGTTTTTAAAAACTTAACATTTCAACTCACATCAAGATTTTACGTTCTCAAAAAAAATGTTCTTGAAGTGAGAAATTGTTCTTGAAGCGAGAAAATCCGTTCATGATTAGAATGTGCTCATATTGAGACTAAACATCTCGGTTTTTTCCCTCTGTGTAGTGTAAATAGCTTATAAGACTCCCTTTTACTTCATTTGACTAAGGATTCAAAATCATTAACCCTTTCAATAGAAAGAAAAGTTGTTAAAGTTTTAGTTTAAAGAGGGGAAATTTGTCAACGTTGCCGCCTCTGAGAAAAATGCATAAATTTTACTCCTGTTTTGCGGTTTGAAGTTTCGCTCATTTATGTTGCTCCAACTCCGGCTGTGATATATCAACTGGCACACGTACACACCACACACACACGGGCTACCCACTTTACCAGGTGATTAATGCAAGCACTGAAGCGTTCTTCTTGCTTTACGGGTCTCACATACAGACACACACACACACATTCATACGCACACATATGCAAAAATCAAGTGCAGTTGTTGGAGTTTGGCGAACGGAAGTTTTTAATTGAAAAAAAATAAAAAATAAAAAAATATTTTTATTTTTATTTGTGCGCTTAAAGTCCACGTCCACTGCAGCGACCTTGTTGCGGTAGGTAAAAGTCAAATTCGGGACCAAGTCTTCGCTCCGGCTTAGTGCCTGTCGTCGTCGTCTGGGCACTTGTGTTTACATTTTATTGTTATGGTTATTACATTATCAACATGTTGTCGCACAGCATCGCCCAGCACTGGCCCCCCATACCCATACCCACCCCACCCCACCACCCCTGGGTGGCTCTTTGTTGTTGTCGCAGACACGAGAACGTCTCTTGGTTATTATTAAATATCAGCCACATTGTTGCTGGTCAGTGATTTTTATTATTGAGCGACACAGACGGCGACAGAGATGATGACAGAGACGGAGTCTCATTCTTGCAGCCGTCTTTTATGATTTTATAACTGTCTGGGAAGAACGGTGAGGGGAGGGGAGGGGAGGGGGGTAGGGGCGGACGCGCCGCGGCGGGTTGCTGTGCGTCCTTGAAGTAATTTACGTCACTTTAACCACACACACACACACACACACACACAAGGGACAGGCGTACACAGTTTACTCGTCAGATTCAATGCAGTCAACTGATGCAGAAAGTAGACAAGTAACTTGAGACACGAGAGCGTGCAACCACATTATATGATGGAAAGTTTATGGTGACAGAATGAAATGGAGCTAAACTTTAGTTAGCACTGAAATAGAGCTAGTTTTTGGGGGGAGCAGGGGGGTGAATTCTTTATTAGGACTTCTAAATTGTTTAGCCTAAAGAGTCGTCTATTATTTGTTTCACCTTAAATCAACGTTAAACGTGGTGCCAAATATTCCCATAACTAGCGAAATTGTCATAACTATGTCACAGCATGTCACGGAATAATTTATCGATGACAAATAGAAGATATCGTTGCCATATATTTCCCGAATATTCCAACATTTCAACCACCTAGGTGGTTGTACTGTAATTTCTTGTCTAGCTTAGCTCTATGCAGTTTTTTTTTTGACAGTCATCTGCGTTGAGATGTCGACTACATATGGGTATTTCCATGATAACGCACGTGACCGTCGTACGCATTTAAAGCGGAATAAAAGTCAAACTAAAATATTGGTTTTTTCTTCTGCTACTTTAATTTATAGCTCTTTCGTAGCACTTTATTTGAGTGGTAAAGTAGATACCAGACCTAGTGCTACTTCCAAGATAAAGCCATTCAAAAAGTAATTCGCACGTGACCAAAAACGGAAGTGGTGTTCTTTGGGCATGCAATATAAATGTTCAAAGAATCTCAGCGAAACCAGTCGAAATTATTTTTGGGGCGACTAAGTTTTAAAATGTTAGTACACAATTGTTACTGTATATAAGAGTTAGGCTTTGAATGAAAAATTTTCATTATTTGTTTTTTTTTACAAAATAAAATAGGATTCGATACGTGACATTGCGCACGTGACATATTTTGTCCATCAAGATATTTATATGGTTTCTGATTAATGGAAAGCAAAAACTTACAGTTAATTGCAATTACATAGTTTGAAATAGCCTCTTATCCAACATTTATTAACCCTTCGGACCCTTAGAACAGTTTAAGATATCAAAAGTCAATGAAATCCATAGGCAATTTTTTAAGAAAAAACTTGCCATAAAAGTATAAAAATGAGAAAAACTGTGATTGCGCGAATTTGCGTTCGAAAATCTCGAAACGGGTCATGAGCAAATTTGCTACTGGCTTAATTTAGTTTAATTTAATTGTTTCCCTGGGAAAATGTGACAAAATATAGTGGTTTAAATATTTACTTTTAATTTTTTCGTGTCGGTGGACCTTTCTGTTGAAATGCCCATATGCGCTGTATTCAGGGACCTCAATTCGAGTCCCGAGAGAAGGGAAGGTAAAGTATAAATCCGTCGATAAAGTAAGTACCACATTTCAAAATGTTCAAAGAAATTTTACGTAACTTTTACCCCAATTTTGGGTCAAAAGGTCTTTAAGTTTTTAGAATCATTTCTCTTAAAATGTAGGGCGACTTTTTTAGGTGCTATTTCCTACATTTTTAGACCATATTTGACCTTTTTAGGCAAGTACATTATTTGGGGTGTAAAGAGAACTTTTGTTCTTGCGTGGTCTTTGGCTTAGGTACTCAGTAGAACCCAAACCAACATACCATCCGGTCTGGTTCATTGATTCTTACATCTGTAATACAACCGAATCAGATTGTACTGGAAGTATGCCAGATCTTTGTATGCAGACTGGCAGTCTAAAAACTATAAAATGGTTATTAGACAGCACTTAAAAAAAGATAACTTTGGTCATAAAACCAACCTACTTAAAAACGCACTTAAGAACGAATCATTCGTAATTTTAATGTTCCTCGGAAATGCAAGCACAAATATTTACATTCATTTACATAAATGGACTATGTTAATCAGTGGTGGGCACCAAAATCATTTTGTTGTTGGCATAACAAGACTGTCAAAGTTTTTATAGCTTATTGCTTTTTAGGCAGAATAAAGGGACAGGCCACTCGGAACAATTGGGCCATTGATTGCCCGCTCCGAGGCAAAGAGCTCTTCTATACAATATATCATTTATATGGAATGAAGATAACTGAAAAATGCAGAATCACTGGTTGCACTATAAATCGAGAGAGACAATGTAAGGGAGTCCGATCAAACAGGCTAATTGGAGGGATTTAGATTCAGGCAGCAATCTCAATCTTTCACTTGGTATATTATAATCATAATATAATATCCATTGGATGATTTCCCGTATTAATTTGAACAGGATATGCTTTAAACAACCTTTTAATCATCCAACGGAGCTGAAAATCTGCAAAGGAATATTAAAAATAAACAACCTTTGGATGGTTTACATCCTTGTTGCATGATTAAAGGGATATTAAAAGGAATATCCAGTGCAAATGGATCTGTGCAATACTTTAAACAAGTATAATCACTTTGTTTTTGCTTCGATGCTCATGAACTGTTTTGAAATTGATTCTAATTTTGTCAAGTTTTGTGTCTCAAGTAATTTATTCTAGTTTTAGTACGAGGCTTTCAGGATTTATGAAACGAAAATATCACAACTAAGTTACTTTGAAATCACAGTTTAATTACAGAAAACTACGTCATATATATCTTAAAGTTATGACTATTGCGAAGATCGGATAGTACGGACACTTACACTGTTCATTAGAAGTCGTAAGTTTCAGACTTACTTTAATGAATTTTCAGTCTTTGTGAAAGCCTAAGAAAACAACGAAGTAATCGGTATATCGATGCTTTTTATTGAAATTTTTGATGTCAACTATTTAAATACTTAGATTTTTCGATATATCGTTGTTTTGTACACTCGATATATTAAACATCGATATTAAAATTTATTATTTTGGTATTTTGATAAATATCGACTGAGTAGAATTGATATATATATTATATGGCAAACAACCCACTGGCACCGCCTCTGACAGGAGTGCACACATGTATGAAAGTATTTTAAATATTTAACAAATGAAAAAATGTCAGTGTGACCCTATTTTCTCAAGGAAATTTCATTGAAGTTTATTAATCCTAGAAAATTTGATTGCTTTAGTGCTAGTTTATAGAGTTTATCGGTGAAACTATATGATATATTGATAGTTTATACAATTTGTCAGTCAGACATAACACATTCTAGCAACAATCTCATTTTAGTAGCAAAGCTAACACTTCAGAAAAATATTTGATCAATTTGATACCATTTTTTAACACTCTAATGTTGTGTTTCCGGCATATAAAGCCATAATTTATGATATTATGAGTTTTGTTTTTGCTGAACTAATCCAAATGGCCACCTCATTTGCCATTTTTTTTATTTATATATTTAACTCTTTTAAAAAAATTGAAAACAATTTATTATTTTGATTTATTTGTTGTACAAATTTTGTTGTTGCTATGACAAAAAAGTATGTCAAGGGGCAACTTGTCAGTCATATGATTTCTGAGCGCGCCTGTCAAATTACTTTTTTTTTTTTTGGTTTTGCATGAAAAGAAATTGCTTAAAGGCAGCTGCCTGTCTGTGTAGGCGTTTGGACAGCTTTTGCCACAGAAATATACATTTACACACACATTCATTACCAACAACAATCAAATGGGTTTGCAAAAGTTTACCTGCAATGAAAGTAAGAAGAGAGAGAGAGAGAGAGGGGGGGAGAATTATAATAAGTTGATTATTACAAAACATTTGATATGCGAGTGTAGAACTTTTTTGTGAGACCTTTGGCTAGATTCTCCCATTACATTTCCGCAACAACTTCACAGCTCGCCAAACTTCCGCTGGCAACTTTAATTACAGCCACCGACAATTTTCTAAAGGTAAACGAAACCCCCAACCCAAGGTGAAGCTCAAAAGCGCCGACGGACACGCCGGCTACTCTGGCTGGGGTTCTAGGCCTTTGAAATCGACATTTCATACTGTATTATGTATACCCCGCTACCCATTACCCCCATTATACGTTTTAACCTGAACGTTTTCAACTTATTTATAAACATGCGATCATCAGGCGAATGAAAGAAGAACCCACCGAGAAATGGTCGCACAAAAAACAAGAAGACGAAACAGAAGCAGATAGATGACTTTAGATTTGAATGAAGCGAAAGCTATTAAAAACCAAACAGGTAAGTACCCAAGTGGAGTGGAGTAACATTTGAGCGACAAAACGTGCGTCTAAATGGGTATAGTAGAGTAGAGTCGCCAGAGTAAACCAACTGAGACCAGAATTAACATCAACTGGTTTTGTGTGGAAAATATGAAGAGTTTTGGTTAGCAATTTTACAAAATTTCATTATATTACCCTTTGATTAAGTTCTTTTTATATTCAAAATGAAAGCAAGCATTTTCTTTTTAGTACTAATCATTCATAGAGAGCAGGAAACTTCTAGATTCATGAACAATTCGTTATGGATTCACGACTAATTGGGATTAATTTAAGCATACAACGGGAATGATTTCAGAGTACCACAGGGTGAAATTTAGTGCAAATGGGAATTGATTTATTAACATATTGATAAATGTCTCGGAAGAAACAAACTTAAATTGAGAATTCCTTAGGCTTACAATAAGTACGTTTGGATTTTGTTGTAGTATTAAAGTTCTTGATACCAAGCATTTTCAAAGTTTGAACTAAGCACACTAAGAACTCAATTCTAAGAGAGGCTTATATTGAGCTTTAACAGTTCTTAAAACAAACAAACATATCAAAACCTGTTCTTCAAATCAAGAGTA
This sequence comes from Lordiphosa andalusiaca, assembly GCA_035044965.1. NCBI lineage: Eukaryota > Metazoa > Arthropoda > Insecta > Diptera > Drosophilidae > Lordiphosa > Lordiphosa andalusiaca. The sequence continues at coordinate 160,733 of JAWNNM010002824.1, forward strand.
TCCTGTACCAGAGTGCTTTCAGACACAGTGGCAGTTTGCATTAGTTTTAGTAGCCAGTGTGAGCGCCTTGACAGAGTAGTGCCAGCTGACTGGTGACATATTTATTTAGAGAAATCTGTCAATAGTCTTATGTACTTTACTCAGACTGTCAGATAACTGGCACGCAAAAATGTGACAGCTTGCCAGCGTGTCTGATTTATAGCTGTACACTAATTAGCAATACAATTACCAATACAAATACCAGTAAAAATGTCATTTCAATTACCAATACAATTACCAATACATCTATTGGTATAGTTAAGAATCTAATAATTATTACAATTACATTTGTTTTGTAATTTAGAATCTATTAACAACTACAGTTTTTTCAATAATTACTCAAAAAAAAGTATTATTATTTATTAAAAATTATAATTATTTCAACAATTACTCCAAATAATTTAATTAATTGGAGTAATTATTGAAATAAATATAATTGTTAGTACACTTTAAATTACGAAATAGTTGTAATTGTAATGGCAATTAGTAGTGTCATTAAATCATTTGGTAACTGAAAAGTAATTTCAATTATAATTTCATTTTTTGGAGTCATCATTGAAACAAATGTAATTGTAAATATATTTTAAGTTTCGAATTAGTTGTAGTTGTACTGGTAATTCGATTTCTTGTAATGTTAATTTTAGTATAATTAAATTATTTAGTAACCGAATTATAATTATTATTATAATTATTATTGAAATACCAATGATTGTAATGGTAATTGTGGTTCACTTAAATTATTATACCCTGTTCCCATTGAAAATGGGAAAAGGGGGATCATGAAGTTGTGCGAATGTATGTAACAGGGAGAAGGAAAATTTTCCGACCCCATAAAGTATATATATTCTTGATCAGCATGAACAGCCGAGTCGATATAGCCATGTCCGTCTGTCCGTCTGTCCGTCTGTCCGTCTGTCCGTCCGTCCGTCCGTCCGTCCGTCCGTCTGTCTGTCTGTCTGTATGAACGCGTCGATCTCAGAGACTATAAGAGATAGAGCCACAAATTTTTGCACGAAGGTAGATTTATGCTGTACGCAGATCAAGTTTGTTTCAGATTTGAAAAATTCCACCCCGTCCCCCTTTTATCCCCAAAAAACCTAGACCTCCTCTAGAAATCCTCGACCTAAATAGGCGTCAGATCCACAATTTTCAAGTTAGAGCCTCGTGGTTTAGTATACATCAAGCTAGGCCCAATATCTATCTATTCTGAAAAGTACAATCAGATCGGTCAAAAAACACCGGAGTTATAAGCGAAACAGTTGAGCTGATAAGAGGACCCCCCCTACTTGTTGGTCAGGACTAGAAAAAAGTGTTGCCTACATTTGGGATAATTTTATGAAATTCAAAAACAATTAAATGAAAACAAATGAACAGGGTATTTTGTGGTCGGGAAACTCGACTGCAGCGCCCTTACTTGTTTGGTAACTGAAAAGTTATTTTGATAATTTATTTTTGCAATTTCTTATGTAATTAAAACTTTGGTAATTGACAAGTAATTTCGGTTACTTTTGTTCTAATTTGGTATGTAATTAAAACTTGCAAGCAACTACAATTATTTAAGCTTTCGAGTAATTGAAGTATTTGAAATGATTGCAATTGGTATTAAATTGTTAATTACAATTAATATTTGTAAATGAAATGGTAATTGGAATGGTAATTGAAGTGGTAACTACAATGGTAATTCGAATATTCGATTATTGTAATGGTAATTGTAATGGAAATGGTATTGAAAATTGTAATGCTTTTTGTAATGGTAGTTGTAATGGAAATTGTTATGATAATTGTAATGCTATTTGTAATGGTGGTTGTAATGGCAATTGTAATGGTAATTGTAATGGAAATTGTTAAGGTAATTGTAATGCTAATTGAAGTTTACAGCTCTGGTCTGAACGCACCCTTATTGAACTTTTCAAATTGAAAATTCTTGCTTCATGTTCGAAATTTCTTGATTTTCTCTCAGTGTGTATCTAAGATGTGAAATAGTTGGAGTTTTCACGCATAACGAAATAATGATGATGAAATTTAAAGTTACATTTTGAAAGTAAGCTTTAAAAATTCTAAAATTAAGTCCCCGAGTTAGTTTAGTTTAAGAATTAAAACCAGGGACCGTAAATAATGATTATTTGTAGATTTTTCATCCTCAAAAATTATCACCCGCATGAAAAAATGTATAATTGAATACGGTTGTATTTCGCTATTCTATGATTTTTATTTCTTGGTTTTTATTTTATTGCTCAATCAATAATTATTATTTTTTGAGTAAAATGAATAAAAATCTAAATTAATCATTAATTTTTAAAAATCCAGAATTTTATTTGTATTTTCAAACTTGGCATTGGGTTCTACTGGTTCGACTTGATTCACTTATTTGGGATATGCATCAATCTTGCCACAATGTCTTAAACACTTGTGGTAATCGACATTTGAGTAATATTTATAATAATTATTTCTGAGTTTTAATTTAAAAATAAAATTTGTCTATTATTTTTTTTTTTTAGTTATAAAATGAAAATCAAAAATAATCATTAAAGTTTGATTTTTATAATAGAACTCATAATGATTACGGTCCCTGATTAAAACCCAAACAATTTGTTGTTGGTCTAAAGTTAAATATGAGTATTTAAAACTTAAAGTTAAATATGAGTATTTAAAACTAATCCACTTATCGGTCTGGTAATGAAATTTAAGCAGATACAAAATGTGGATTAAAAGTATTTTCATAATTTATGCCATTATTTTTGAATACTTTTCCCCAAAATGCAACTTTAAGTGAATAATTCTCTTCACAGACTGAAGCCTTATGAATTTTATTTGCCTTCTGGCACAAATCAAAAAAAAAAAGTAGCCCGAAAACCAAACAAGAAAATGGAAATTCTAAACTTTTTGGCTCTTGAGTTGGTGTTCTCTTTTCGAGTGGATTTTTAGTAACTCTCACTGGGTAAAATTTATGCAGACCGTGTTTTGTGTTTTATATATTTTTGCACAGCAGGCAGATTTTGTTGTTGTTGTTGTTTTGTGTGTGTTTGTTGGCTTTGGTTTTTTTGGAGTAAAATAATATTCCATTAATCATATTTTTTTTTTTTCTGTTTGGGTTATTTGGCGAACCAAAAAGGTTTGTTTTTTTTTTGGTGAGAGACCACAGACCCAAGTTCAATAGAACTTGTTTTGGTTTTTAGTGCCCACAACACATGACCAGGCAACAATTCACATTGGAGAGTCCATGATAATGAAGCCCCCCCGAAGGCGAAACTGCAGACTTCAACTAGCGTGCGCGAAACTTGATTAAAAATTCAAGGCCAAATTGTGGCACAAACACGAGAGCGGGCCACCATTTGAAACGAAAGCAGCACCCCCTCACCCTCACCTCTTCTCTCGGTGGGAGATCATGTGAGTCAGTTGGTTGGTGGTTTAGAAAGCGGTTGGTTGGTTGGTTGGTTCGCTGGTATCTTTCAGATACAGATACAGATGCACTTGCCTAGACAGAGAGAGAGAGAGACTGAAACTAGTTGGCTGAAAGTGGTTTTTCTTGGCTTGTGAAAAACTTGTCTTCAGTTGTTCATTTTTTTTTTTTATGTTAAATTATTTGCAATTGTTATTGTGCACTCAACAACAACAACAGCAAAACAATCAAATGATTAACTCTGCATGCAGCTAATTTTTTAATTGTTAACAGGTGGAGCAGAAGCAGCCAGCAGGGCTGGTAATTAACTTTAGCAAAAACTTTTGCCAAACAAAAATTTGTCAATTCGTTAACCCCAAACAGGCCCGGCCACAAATGTCAAATGGGCCGTCAAGTTTTGATTTACGACAACTGCTGCTGCTGCTGCTGCTGCTCGGTTCTCAGTCCTTTTGCCTTGGGTCAAAAGTATTTTCTCTACCTAAACGCATAATTTGCATTTCGAGGGAAACGAATAAGCGAAAAAAACTGATAAAGCTTTGTCAAATGATTCAATTTCGCCGTTGACTTGAAATGCAACCCAACACAACCCAAAAAAAAAGAAGGAAAATAAATACAAAAACTGTTGTGTTGTGTTCTTTTTTTTTGTTTTTTTTTGGGTGTGAGTATGCAAGTTCTTCTCATTTATGTATAAATGCAAAGTCCAAGTTCCCTTCCCTTCACTCCTCGGCCGCTGTTGTTGGCTGTCACATTTTACATATGTCGGCTTTTAGCCTTCTGCCTTCTCTTTTACTGGTATTTTATTTTATGATTTTAGGAAGGCGCAGTTTTTTGCGGGCCTCTTTATTAGTCATGTGAAGTGCTGCATGCCTTGGCACAGGGCTTGACAAACACACACACACACACACACACTCATACGCACACACTCTGAGCCCGTCACGCCCCAAAAATGTGTGCCTAATTAATCATATATAAAATACATACATATATCATTGAGTTAAGAGGGGGGTCACTCAATGTGCTGGTGGTTACCCTAGCACAAACAAAAGGCATTTCGGTGTTGCCTTTTAGTAAAGCCGGAGAAATGTTAAGTCACGTCACGCGTAACTTATTGCTTACTTTTCGGTATTTTGTTCAAATTATTTGCATCTCGGACTCTATAAAATGGCGCCCAACGTGGGTGATGTAAGTGAATGATTTCAAACGTCTGTACACGTTCATACAGGTTCTTCACAGAAGTGACAACCCGGTATTCTAGGCACTGAAAGAGATGACTACACTGAAAAAAGAAATCAATCCGAAACGGGATGGAAAACAGTATAATCCCAGATACTCTTGAACCGATCCGGGAAAAGATGGATTTGCCTCACACCTTTTTTTAAGTCTTAAAAAACGGCATCACTTTAATCCTGTTCCGGGATTGATTTCAGATTTGTTTTTCTGTGTAGCTGTCATAAAGGGGCTCACTTGAAATGTGAGTTGCCAATCCATCTGTAGCTTTGTTAATTTCCTGGGGTATCTCAAAGCATGAGGAGCTAATTTTCTATAACATTATTCCCATGAAATATAAACAGTCTTAATCAATGTCAACAGCCGAGTCGTCTGTCTGTCTATCTAAAATAGTACAAAATTAGTGATTTGACTTGTTTGGAACAAAAACTTCTTATAGTTACGGGTAGATCAAGTTGATTTCTCCATACAAATATATCTATATATCATATCTCCTACACTTTTGAAAAAAGACAGTTCGCACCTTCTACGCATATTTAGTAATCAGCATTATTTATCGATCCTTCTAAGGATTGATGAAGATCGGATGAACGATGTCGAGCTATAAGCAAAAGAAACTTTAAAGCTGGGCAGCACTTGACCACTAAGGCGATGGGCAGCACTTCAGACACCTTATGACTATGCAATTTGCGTTTTTAATATTTTTTTTTTATTCCTAAACGAACAAGAAGAATAAAAATGATATTTAAAAATATCCATTGGATGATTTTCCGTATCCATTTAGACTGGATATATCTTAAATATGCTTTTAATTATCCAACTTAGGGAAAATCATCCAAGTGATATGAAAAATGATCATCAATTGGATAATTTTCAGGAAATTTAAAAGATTCAAAGAATAGTAAAGACATATTCAGACCAAATGGATCTTTTTTCGATCTTTTTTTTTCTGTGTGGACTTTAATTCGATTAAACTCGGGTTATTTTAACTATTTGGGCATTGAGAAACCGGCTCTTAAAGATGGGGGAACAGTCGAAAAGGGATAAGGTATAGGGATAAAAATTCTGTAATGCATCAATGTTAAATTTATATAGTTTTCGGTTAATTAAGTATTGATAATTTGAATTGAGTAGTTAAAAGACGGGACATTATGCTATTAAAATATTATATGTTGAAATATGATATTAAATGTTTAGTTCGTGCTTTCTCTTAGAATCAAAGAAATTGAGTGCAGATACAACTTCCCACTGCACCTGCCTTGGTTCATTTAAGAACAAAAAAAGGTCGATTCCTAGACCATCCTTTTTACACTCGACAACGGCGACATGTTAGCTCACTGCGCTATTTCACACAATTTCAAAATACAATAAGATACAGATATAATAAGATACAATTTCTACACTCACAAAAAAAAACCAAGAACTTTGTACTTTGTAACTTTGTACGAAAATACTTGATTTAAGTACAAAATTCTTATATCAAGTACGATTTTTTCAATCCCGAAATACTTGATTTTAGACTGTTTTGGTATATATGAAGTATGTTTTGAATTATTAAAACATTTTTAGTCATACTTTTAGCTTATAATGGGTCTTGAGTCAAGCCCGATTATGTCTCAAAATAAGTACAAAATATTCGTCCTTAAAGTGTGTAATTTTAAGAAGAATGTAAGAGTATTTTCTAAGAAGTACAAAATGTTCTTGGTTTGAGCCCATATGGAAGATATTTCCACTTTGTTCTTGAATGAGGTCTCTGTGTTAAACCAAAGAAATAACCAAAGAGCATGTTAAAGCTACTGTAGCTCAGAAATTTACCATCACTCCATTACAAAAGTGCCAAAGCCAGTTGGGAATTTTAAGAACAGACTCGCTTAAAAGTAATTTATATTTTCTGTTGCGCACTTTGTGGAGCGAGGATAATGAGTCTATTTTGTACTCAATCTAACATATTTTATACTCGCTTTTTTAGAATCTTTTATCTTACAAACTGTTCTTGAGACAAAAAGGTTGGTTCTCATTTCAATAATATTACTTGTCATATTTCAAGTTTAGAATGTTTCGCACTCAAGAACGAATCATACTCGAAATTTCAAATACAAATCGGCTTAAATTCTATTCCGTTTGGTCTAGAACGCCGGTAGCCTTTCGTTTTCTAAGTGTACACATGGGTGAAATCCCAACAGTCCATAAAATTATAATCAAAGACTAAATAAAAGGATTCAAAAAGGCCAGAAAAGTATCAGAAAAAAGCTTCATAAGAAATTGTATAAAAATAAACAGACTTTACAAAGAATCTTAGAATTATTTATTAATTAAACAAGAAAGAAAGTCGGTCAAGCCCGACTATAACATACTCTGTACCAAGAAAATTTGTCTTTTGATCATAACTCGAAAACTGTTCATCCGATCTTCTTCATTCCTTTGGCGGATCGCTAAGTTATCCTAAAAACTAAATATGTTCAGAAGAAATAAGCCATCTATCTTCAAAACTGTGGGAGATATGACGTTTTTTCTAAATTGCGGGGGCGGCAGGGGGCGTGGCCAAAATTGAAAATAAACTTGATCTGCCTGCAGACATAAGAAGCATATGTCCCATACATGTCAAACCTCTATCTCTTACCATCTCTGAGATCTGTGCGTTCATACGGACAGACGGACATGACGGACATGGCTATATCGACTCGGCTGTTGATGCTGATCAAGAATATATATACTTTATGGGGTCGGAGATGCTTCCTTCTTGATGTTACATACTTATAATACTACTAAAAATGGAGTTCTAAAAAATTGTATAAAAATAAACTGACTTTTCAAAGAATCTTAGATATATTTATTAATTAAAAAAGAACATTAATTTTGCACTTCCCGCTTACTCAATCAATTAGATGCCTCCTCACCAGTTGAAATGCCCATTCAAACCTTGGAATGAAATTTTGTAATTGTCACCCACAGTCCTCTACCTGTTGCCAAGTTCTGTCCGCCTATATCTTAGCCATTCAAAATGAAATGTCAACATTTCCACATTTCATTTTCCGACATTTCTCTATTTCATTCATTAATTTCCATCTTGGGCTGGTTCACTAGGCGTATGCGTATTCCTTCTTCTTCTCTTGCCTCTTCAAATGACTAATGATCCATTCTATTTTGAACCCAGGCCTCCCCACATAATTACACACCGAAGAGATAAGTAACTCAAATTTTTGCATTGTTTCAGTTAGCCAATTAAATTTTTCAAATGCGATAAAAATCGGCGAAAACAAAAACTAAAGTCTGAGCAGATGCCACAAACTGAAAAAAGTTAAAAAAAAAAAAAACCGCAACAGCTGCTCCTCAACCGAAAAGAGAGGCCAGACAAAAAGCGCCGCCAGAGAATAGCCCAAAAGGGAACTGGGCAATTGGAATCTAATTTAAAATTAGTGCTTAAAGGATTGAAATAAATTTTAGGCAATTTTCAAGGGCCTGACAAGCGGCTGCTGTTTTTTTTTTTTTTCGTTGGCTGCCTCATTGCAAATGCAAGAAGATGTTTTTGTTCCGGTTGATCGTCGTTGAGGGCAGGTGGCTTGATCTTTTGATAGTCAACCACGAGACGGCTGTTCTTTTGGCTGCCGAAAGCCAAAAAGTTAGGTTCTTAGAGTTATGTTGTAGTTGTTGTTGGGAGGTGAACAATTATAAATGTAAAATTACTTGTAGAAAGAACAGAAAAAGGGCAGAGAGATAGTCAAATTGCGTCGTCTCGGCTTGGCTCGGCTTGGCCCCGGCTGACGCTTGAGCAGTTCTTCTTGTACACATTTCTTTTGTGTATTTCATTCTCTATGCTCAGCTTAACTTCTCGGGTGATCATCATTATATGGTTATGATTATCTTTCCCGGGACTGAATTAATTAGTTTTTGTTCTTTTGGAATTTTTATTATTTATTTTGGCTTTTAGGGGTTTTGTTTTGTGTTGAAAAATGAGTTTTATGTGTGATCTTTTGTGTTTCATTTCATATATTTTTTTTTTTTCTTTTATTTTTGCGAATTTGTTTGTGTTGGCCTACGGAAGTTCCTTTTTTTTCTTTCATTTTTATGTTTCTTGAACATTGATAGTTTCTATATCAACTGCTGAATGAGTCGCATTTGTCAGCCTTTTAAGTTTAAATCTTTAAGAAACGTTTTAAATTAGCTTTTTATGCGATTTTTAAGCTTTGTTTGAAGTAATTTTGAAGCATTTTCCAAACAAGTTGGCAGTTCTCTTTGCATTTTATAACAATTATCAGTACTCAAACATTTGATAAAGTATGGAATGGAATGACAGCATAATTGGCATTGTAAAATCATATTAAATTGTCTAAAACTTAGGTGTAAGTGTCTAGAGATAGAGATATTCTTCAGAGAATTTAAATAACAAGTTGGCAGCACTCCAGTAATTTACAACAAATTTCTCAGATTTTCAAATATTTCAAATAGATTTTCAAAGTGACGACTTCGGATCAAAAAGACATTTCCAGAGAAATGATCGGCCTTTTTAGTTGCCTCAAAACAAGTTAAAAGTACAGTGGAACCACAACGGCCAACGAAAACCCGCACAAAGGTATAGTTACACGAACTGCTATATAAAACATCTCAAGGGAAATAACATAAATTTGGTTATATAGAAAATTTGTTATAAAAATTTGCTTCAATATTGAAAGAAATTGCAGGTTTTTGGAAATTTGTTCCCCTTAAAAAAATATTCATTATACAGAAGTTCTTGGTAGAGAAGTTCTACTGTATTTGAAAGTTCTATAGAATCTTTTAAGTCCAGAGGAACTGAAAATCAATCCTTTTCTGAAGCAGACAGTAAGCACTTTAAGAGCTTTTGATACAAACTAAGAACCATTATCAACTGCCTTTAAAAAGTGAGTTGGCAGCGCTAGAAGTTGTTCGTCAACTTTTCATTTTAAGAAGGAGATAGAAATATCAATTGCCTAAGAAGAGTTGGCAGCGCTAAATGTTTTTCGATAGCTTGTCCTTCTAGGAAGGAACTAAGAAATTAGTTCAAATGAAAAGAAAAAGGTGTCGTACAAATATAAATACCAATTGCCTTAAAAAGCGAGTTGGCAGCTCTAGAAATTTTTCGAAACCTTGTCATTCCAAGAAAGGTTGGCAGCGCTTAAAGTTTTTCGTTAGCTTGCCATTCTAAGAAGAGCCTAAGACTGTTGTTCAAACGAATATAAAAAAGGTGTATTAAAAATACAAATATTAACTGCCTACAAAAGCGAGTTGGCAGCGCTAAAAGTGGTTCGAAAGCTTGTCATTCTAAGAAAGGTTGGCAGCGCTGGAAGTTTTTCAAGAGCTTGTCATTCTAAGAAGAGCCTATGACTGTATTTCAAATGAAATGCAAAGATGTCTCTTACAAATAGATATAATAATTGCCTATAAAACCGAGTTGGCAGCGCTAGAAGTTGTTCGCGAGAAACTGAAAGTCAATCCTTTTCTGAAACAAATAGTAAACACTTTAAATGGTTTTGATATAAACTTAAAACCATATTCAACTGCATTGAAAAAGCGAGTTGGCAGGGCTAGAAGTTATTCGAGAGCTTGTCATTCTCAGAAGGGTCTAAGAAAATAGTTTAAATTATAAGAAAAAACGGTGTTTTACAAAAAGAAATATCAATTGCTTAAAAAAGCGAGTTGGCAGCTCTAGAAGTTGTGCGAGAGCTTGTCATTCTAAGAAGGGTTGGCAGCGCTACAAGTTTTTCGTTAGCTTGCCATTCTAAGAAGGGCCTAAGACTGATGTTCAAATGAAAAGAAACGAGGTGTCTTACAAAACGAAATATCAATTGCCTTAAAAAGCGAGTTGGCAGCGCCAGAAATTTTTCCTAAGGAACTGAAAGTCAATCCTTTTCTGAAACAGACAGTCAACACTTTCAAAGCTGTTGATACAAACTAAGAACCATTATCAACTGCTTTTAAAAAGCGAGTTGGCAGCTCTAGAAGTTATTCGAGAGCTAGTCATTCTCAAAAGGGTCTTAAAAGTAGCTCAAATGATAAGAAAAAACGGTGTTTCAACAAATATAATCTTTTTCAAAAACTTTTCCTAAATAGATTCAGACTAAGATAATGAATCAGTTTTTCTTTAAGCGAGTTGGCAGCGCTCAGAAGCTCTTTTGAACCCTGCAAATGCATCGTGGCAGCTTCAGATGGTTTGTATGCAGCTAATAATGACATTCACAACGAGTTGGCAGCTCTTAATGCTGCTTTAAGGCCTTTGAATAAACAGATTGGCAGCGCTTTGACACTAATATAGCATTTAAAGCGAGTAGGCATCTCCTTAAGAAACTTTAAACAAGTAAACTAACTTGAAATAATGTTTTTTAGGGATGTAAAGGTTGATTTAGTTTACAAGTATTCGAAAAAAGTTCGAAAAAATCAAGCATTGCTTAAAGAAACTGAAGTGAATAGAAATGAGGTAGCTGGTTTTACAGATCCCGATAAACTGATAATATTTCAAAAGTAATTTTCTGGCAATTTCCTAGTTAGTATTTAGTATTTATATTGTTTAATGCTTCCCAGTGCTACAAGGAGTTAGTTAATACTTATAAACCAGCTAAAATCAAGTTGATTTACATAATTGTGTCTATGAAATGTGGCATTAGTGCATTTTATATACTTTGAATTGGTCTCACCAGCCATATCTTACTAATTTTCAATTGTATAACAAACTTTCATTTCAAGTCGTAAAGCTTACCTGAAAGAAAAGAAGAGAAGAAATATTAAAATAAATATCAAAAGGGGCAGAATTTAAATTAAGGATAAATTCAATCAATTTTCTAACCCTTTCAAATAGCTGACAGTCGTCTCATCACTTCCACATAAAGTTTCCACTATTTCAACATGCCCATAACTATATTTATATATAAGTACCGTTAGCTCACACACCACCTACAATCATTACCTATGTCTCTTTCAGTGCTGATTTACAGACCAGATTCGCATGTTGCTAATTGAAATGCTGACCAATTGGCATGGAGACAATAACAAACAAACAAACAAACAAAAAAAAAAACTCTCTCAAAACCGAGAGAGATTCAGCGGACATTCATAAGTACAAAATAGAAATGTTTACCTTTTGCGTAATTAACGCCTTCGCAGTGGAGTAAAAAAAAAAGAGTGTTTTTATAATAATACCCACAAATTGTTAACCTAGTTTCAAAATAGGCAACAAATTTAAGTAATTTTGTTGAAGGGGGTGGGCGAAATTATGAAATTATTAAATGAATCAATTTTAATTTGAAAAGCTGACCAAAAAAATAAACAGAAATTTTGGTGTTAAAATTAATGCATAAAAACGAAAGGCGTTGAGCTGAAGAGAACTGCTTATGAGGCAATTGCAAATGTAAATTGCTCTTATAAGTAGAAAACATTTCGTTTTTAGCTTGCTCTAAGCTTTTCTTTAAGTAGAAAGGACTAGCATAAATTTATTGGATTATTGTTTTGATGATAATTGTATGCAAGGGATTTAATATAGCAAGCATATCATTCTGCTTGAAATCTTCATAAACAAATCCAATCATCGTGTTATGAATTTGATGGACCTTTTTAACATTTGGTCGACCAACGATTCTCTTAGCCTGCTTACATTTGAAATATAACTTTTTTGGCACTCACTTAACAATTACTACATTTCCAATTGTTCATTAAATCAACTTCGATCATTTTAAAAGTTCATGAGAGAACAGCATTATATAACAGAATTCTATTATTTAATTGTATTATTATAAAACTAGTATTTTAAGCGCGAGCCGCGAACCTGTTACTCAACTATAGACCTCATATCCGCAACGAAAACTGCATCCTATGCAACATAAGAGCCCGGGAGGATACCTTCCATTTCCTCTCAGAATGCCCAATTCTAGGAGAACTAAGGTTCTATTATCTCGGAGAAAGGTTGTTTCCATTGGAAAAAGCGAGAGATCTACTCTTCTGCTGCTCTTAAGTATAGATTTAAAATCATTAACAGAAGATTTCTAAGATATTCTGTTTTTAAATCATATAAAGTAATATTAATAATATTTAAATGTGAAAAGCCTTAGAGGCAAGCAAACTTTCTGATAAATATTCCACTCTCTTTATAAAAGAAAGAGTGAAAGATCTGCTATTTCGCGACGAGCGGGGAACTCCGAAGGTTGTGTCTTTCTATAGCTTACTAGGATTAATTACTATATATAATGTACAATACATCAGTTAAGGCTGACGAACTATATACTTTACTATACTACTATTAATATTTGAAGTTGAAGTTAGATTGCTTTCTTTCTTAATTCAATCAGTTGTTATAAAGTTTTGCACTAGGCCATGTAATGTGATAAGTTTTTAAATAAATTATGCAGAAATATTCCTTATATCGTGTTCCATACGGTGTTAAATATTCCCATATTTTCTCCCATTAAGAATAGAATAAATCAGTATATCCTTTTTACAACTTCCTTATTCTGTTCCATCAAATGCCCCGTATTTTTATTATGCAGCAGAGTGATATTATGCGATGATCCTTTGGAGTCTTCTTAAAATTTCACATTTTTCAATTTCTTTAGAGTGCATTTTTAAATTTTGAATATTTTACAAGGTTGACGTAAAACTAGAAATAAAAATTTTCGCTCGGTTAATATCCATTGAGAATTTTAATGCCCGATTTGTCACAAAATATATAATTTCGAGCTTATGACAGTGTTAAAGTAAGTGAGACGAAATCCTTTCGACCGACTGATTACACTAAGAAACGAGGAATATTGCAATTATATGGAAGAGTTATTGGTTGATCACATCTAGAATTTTAGATAATTCCGTGTGCTGAACACGATTATGTTTTAGGAAATAGTTTCTCATGCCTAGATTTGTCGATCATTTTACCTGCTTGATAATGTATTTTTTGATCGTCATTTTAGCAAGGAACATTTTTGACTGTTTTAGTATACTTTGATATTAATGTTAAGTACCATTTCTAAGCATTAAAATAAACAGTCCCTATAAATCTAAGAATTTTTAAGCTGAGATATATATTACTATATATATTATACGAAAATACATTTGTGTTCATCACACGGAAATCATCTAAAATCACCAACAATTCTTCCATACACAGCCCTGATTTCTTGTTCTAGAGATCCAAGATTTGGCATAGATCTCGCTTGTTAAGATAATAAATAATTGTGCACTTATTTTTCCGATGAAGCTCGGTTTAAAAGGAAAGTAGTAGGCCAAATAAAAAGTGATGTGACTTTTCGATGTTCCGAGAAAACTTAGCCCTAAGAACTTGGCTATTCAGCACAGTGTGCCACAGTCTGAAAATTCCTAATGCTAACATTTGGTTTGCAACGAACTATTCTTTGCGAAATAATTTGTGATTTAACGGACCTGCTGGAAAATACTTTGAGCATTTGTATGATAAAACTACTACTTATTATCCGTTTAACTTATAACTCGGTTTGAAAAGTGTGCAATATATAATTTGACAAGTAAAGTTTAAAGTTTGATAAATATGTACCCAACGCATAGGAAAATTTCGGTAAAATCTATTTTTCATCCGATTGTCTTGCAACTCAGTTTTAAAGCTTAGTAATTTTACATATTTTTCACTGATTTTCGATATTCTGAAATGTTTTTAACCTATTTGTAGTTTTGAGTATAAACTTCAGTTTGTAAAATGATAATGAATTATTTCCTATGGCATCTTTCGATGAGAGTTTTAATATTTAACGATCGATAAACGGCAACATCTACCTCACCGATTTTTTACAAGAAAACGATAACTATCTATAATTTTTGATAGCATGTTAATGTATACAAATATGCTTAGAAATTCCAAAAAGGTTTAGTATTTAATTACAAAACTTAAGTAAAATTAAATAAAATAATTGTCTAAAACTGAATTAGTTGCAAGCAATTCTATTTGTTTTAAATATTTTTCGAAAATTTCAAGTCAAGCGGAATACAAGTCACATTTTCTTGAAACTTCGATTGCGTTTTGCTGCTAACATGAAGGTACAGTCGCAATTCAATATAGCGAATCTCAAGGGGACAAAAATAAACTTTGTTGTTATAGAAAAATCGAAATATAGAATTGTTTGAGTATTGATCGAAGTTGCAGTGATCTGAAAAGAATACTTTATTGCACAGAATACACAGGGAATAGAGAAGTTCGCTATAAAGAATACTTTGTTGTACAGAATACACAGGGAATAGAGAAGTTCCACTGTAATTGTTAAGTGAGATATTCACAGAAAGTGGAGTGTTTTCATGTAGGTTGAATCTAACTTCAGCAGACTTTTATTGGTAATGTCTCCGGAAAAAAGCTTTAATTGGCATAATTTTCAATATTTTATGTATTAATTATGCTTATAGTTATTCGATAACCCGATATTTCGATAATATATGAAACAAAAATGGAGAAATAGGCTTGATTTCGACCGTTCAACACCAGGGAACTCATTTAATGAAACTTACAAAATTCTTGTAAAAAGTTACACTTACGTTTTTGTAATAGAATAACAAAATATGTGAACCTTTGAAAAATGAACTATCTAAATTTATCGATAGTGTTGGGCTATCAACATTGCCCAACTATCTATCGTATCCATAGTGTTATCAAAAGTTCTCGAACCATAAATTATAGTTCTCTGTAAATATTTGGTAATTATTTGGCCGTGTTCTAAATTCCCCGTAGGTTTTCATGTTAACATTTGCATGTAGAGTTTCAACTTAACAGTGTTCTATGTTTACTAAATCAGGTTTGATGAAAATCGAAACTGCTTAAGCAGATGAAACCAATTTAGTCTCAATTTAAGAATCTTTGGTTTCTATAACAAGGGCGAAAGAGTTGATTGAATGCTTTAGTTAAGCTTAACCAAAATCGATTCACTTTTTTGATAGAAATTGCCATCAAAAACAATCCAAAATCCTTCTTTAATAATTAAATAAGAAATTAACAAAAATAGTTTCCATAAAAATACAAAAAAAAAAACAAAAGACTTAGACAACAAACTTGTAAGCCTGATGATTTCAAGTGTTTTGAGCGATAAAAGTTGGTAAAAAAAAAAATAGAATGGAGCTAAATTTCTTAAAATAAATCACTGCTGATTGCGGCATTGTTATTTTAATTAAAAAAAAAAAAAAGCACCAAAAATAATAATACTTTGTTTAGACAATAGCCACAAAAAATATGAAGAAAAAAAAGATACACAATACCCGGGACAAAAGCCGGGCTAAAAACTGAAGCACATGGCTTAAACAAATAACATAAAAAACGCCAAAGTAAATACATGCCGCCGCATACACGTACATAGAAATGATAATCAAAGTCAAAGTACGTAATTACAGAATGGAGAACCAAGAACCGAGAACCAAATTCGAAGCTTGTGCGGCTGACGCAGCAGAAAGTTCCACTTGGTGTAGTAAAAATGTTAACAAATTCTAAACGCAACCGGCACAAAATTCACAAATTGGTCGAACGAGGCGGCACACGCACATGGGGCTGGCTCTGGGGACTGGGGCCGGGACTGGGTATTATTTTGATTGTGTTTTGGCTTGGACTCTTCGTCTATGGCAACACGTTTCGAGCCGCACACACAAAAAAAAAAAATAAAGTGTGAAACGTCTCTGTTGTAGTTTTGTTTCTGTTTTTTTTTTTTATTACGCATCAGCATTTAACCTTGAGCCGAGGGGGTCAATGAACGTTTTGGCCAAAAAAATTCTAACGAGTTGTTGGTGGCAACAAATACCATAATAAGTCTTGGCATAACAATAACAATAACAAAAAAAAAATAATAGAAATTATAAATACATGGTTAGTTAGTTAGAGCGCTGGGCGGACGAGGCGTATGAGTAATTTTTTTTTTTGTTGAAATATGTAATTTGAGTTTATGAAATTGTACAACTTAAAAGAACCAAAGAAGATCTACAAAAACATAAAACATAGCTCGTTTTTCACTTCGATTGCTCACTTCTTATACTTCTATTCGGCTAAAGATTGTTTTCAAATTTTGCCACGCCTACTCCCGCCTCTACAATTTGTTTAAAACGTCATATCTACCACAATTTTATAGATAAAAGGTTCGTACCTTTTGAAAACATTTAGTAAACAGTATTATTTATCAATGCGTCAAAGAAATGCTGGGCAGCACCGGTTGATGGGCAGCACTTTTTACACTTTAACACTTTTGAGTGATAAACAAAAGCTTTTGGGACTTTTATACTTGTGATTTTCTTGTTATTATAAAGATGTAAATGCAAAAAAAAAAATCAGAATTCGGCATGGAAAACAGGGTGTTCCCGAGGCATGATTGAAATGATCCTGTTTTTCGGGATAAAAAAAAAAAAATTCGAAGTAAAATCAATCTTTTTCCGGGGTCAGCTCAAGAATATACGGAATCACCCCATTTTTAATCCCGTTTCGGATTGATTTTTTTTTTTTTAATTGTGTGGTAATGACAATTTCCAAAATCGAACCAAAATGCATGCTTTACAACAACAATTGATATATTTTTGGACCTTATTTTCAAGCCCATTAACTAGTTTTATGTATTTGGCATTAAATGCTAATTTTATAGTAATAAAGGGCCCAGCGTCGAGGGCTTAAAGGGCCATTGGTTGCCCTTAGATTGAATATTTTATACCTTTTTCGCTCATATTTCAACATTGATTGTGTGTGTTGTGTCCGTTTTGTGTACTTGAGAAGCCATGGCCCACAGTTTTATATTTATATTTCGCATTTCGTGCATTTGTTGTCGTTATTTTTCCTATTTTTTTATTTACTGTGAATTTCAATTGTTTTCGGCCCCTTTCAGTCCTACAATTATTTTTGATTCGCATATACAACAAAAAAAAATACGCCAAGCGTACTTGAATTTATGTAAAGACTTTTATATATTTTGTATATATTTATAGCAAGACAAAGAAAGAGAGAGAGAGAGAGAGAGACAGAGACTCCATACTTTTATTGTATTGACATTGTGGTTATGGCTTTGCCTTCATTATTTGCAACTTTTTTGTTGCTGGCCCTGTACTTTTAGCCCAAAACAGAGCGAGAGGGAGAGAGGGAGAAAAAGCGAACAATCATTAAACTGAGCTTTAATCAAAACACGTGTGTGTTTGTGTATATAACTATGACTAAGGAGTAAAATTTATATAAATATATAATATTACATCATCATCAAGATAAAGGTCAACCCAAAATCTTGGTTTATTTATTTTGCCAAATTTTTGGTTCAATGTCTAACTACATGCATAGCCAATAAACCGTTAAAATTTTAATTAATAATCTCAACGGACTGTGCTTTTGTTAGGTTAAGTAAAACATCCATCATTTGGTTAACATACGAGACAAGGTCAGTGTCAATGCAAAAGAAATGATAAATTGACTTTCGTTGTCTGTGAAATTGAGATGGGTTAGTGGAATAGTCCACATTGTGTGAGTTCAGCAGCAGCTCAGTTCATAAAGTCAGCATCACAAATGCTGCCGCACTGCTGCTGCCTTGTTTTTTTTTAGGTAAAAGTGAGGCTAAGATCATACAGAGAAAGATTTAGCACAATTTTCCATACAAATTTGGCCTTTATTGCAGTTTTTGCTAGACTTTAAATAAAAGCTGACAGAAATGTCCTGTTTTTTGGTCCAAAATTTCCATTCAAATTTGTGCTCTAAAATGAAAAGACTGGTACCCAATTCATATAAGTTTCAGCCAATGAATTCAACACAGAAAGGTTATACTACGTCATGACCTTAGCATGGTTTTAGTACTCAGTTCTAGGGTGAGTTTAATGGGAAGTCAGTCATGAATTCTTGATTTAATCCTATATATCAGGTCCAAGTTCAGTACAGATAAATTTCATAATGAGAAAGGGTTAATACACCCCAACTTCAACCAATATTCAAAGCGATGTCTCATTTCGTTGAGCACCAGATATACAGCTTTAGAATATAAAGTCAATTTCGTTTTACTAGAAAATAATTGAGGTGTTGCTCTGAATATCATGTATATTGTCAGAGAACTGGGGACTGTCAAAGAAGTATTTCTTAATTGGAATTTCACCATTTCTAGTCTGATCTATAAGTCTCATTCGTGCTGTGGCTTCCCATTCCCGTACGGCTGTATGAACATTTAGATTTCAGAGACTATTGTTGCAGTTTAAGTTTTTTTCAAAGTTTTCCCACAATTCCAAAATTTTAATAACTTCCATTATAATGTATTTGCCCCATAATTTGCTAACATAATGTTGAAATGTTTACATTCATGTCAATGCTCTGTTAATTAATATAAGGCAAGTCTATTAAACATCAATTCCCCTGAGTAAAGGGTAAGTCGAAGTCGCACAAAGGGTTAATCTTATGCTTATGCTCTCGCTTATTTTTTCAAATGTTAAAGCTGGATTGACATTTCTGAAATTGTCTAAATCTATCACCCCTTCAAAGTGATCAGTTGCGGATTAAATCAAAAGAATTGGGTAAAAAGTATTGTACCCAAGTTCAGAAGAAGCTTTCTACAATACAATTTTGGGCTTTTTTTTAATTTACACTACTCATTTTGTACTTTAAGGTCCGATTTCTCATCTGCTACATAGCCCTATTTGTCACATTAACTTACAAATAACCGAGTATATTCTAAGTTTATCTGACTCTATATTGCAAATGTGAAATAGGGCCTCAATTTAAATCACAAAATTAATTTCCATACTGTGGAAACTAGAAATTAGACCGAAGTTTACTTTTGGATGTAGAAAGAATTAAAAATTCATATTCTAGATTATGTCATATTTCGTTTTTACCTGTTCGGTTCAGATTCTAGTTGATTAAAAGTGGTGTGTAGCCTTGGATTAAGGCAGGGTTCGGATTTAAGAGCAGAAACTTAGAAGAATTTATATATTTATGAGACAGCACACAACAAACTATATTCATAATCTCCCGGAAAGCTCTAAAGCTTTATATAAAAGTTCTCGAATCAAAGGGAATTTTGTTAAAATGATCTTCAAAATGTCCCAGCAATAATTATATTAAATATTTAGTCACATTTAAGACATTTTCTAGTTCTCACTCTGCTTAAAAAAGTCATGAATGCGCTTTTTTCGCCGAGACTCTCGTGAAAAGTCGATTTAAACCAGTTCTTTTGATTAGTTTTGACTCATTTTCGAGTCCTTGGCGAGTCTTTTTCGAGTTCTACTCCAATAATCCACATCTTAAATATATGAATCCTCTTAAAATTTAATTTCTATCATTAAAAGGGTTTGAAAAATACTTATTCGGGGGTGTCCCCGAAATCTCTGGAGATTTTCGTATAAGCGTTTTCGTTTCGAATTTAAACTACTTGCCTTTGTTTGTAAAGTTTCTCCAAAGTGCTAGGCTACTAGATTAGTTAAGAGATTTAAAACCGACTGTTTAAGATCGAGTAGATTTAGTGGGTACGGTTTTCCTTCTCTAAAATCTAGTAGCCGACAATAATCTTGTCATTTTATATATATAAAGTCCTTCTAGTTGAGTTTAAGGTCGGAACGTTTATGTGAAAATCTGTAGAGATTTCTGGAACAACCTTTATTAAGGTAATTTTTGTTCAAATTATCGTCCAAATGTTGGGTGGATAATGCTTGCATAGTAGACAAACATATTAGAAAGAAAAAGAAAGAGAAAACCATTGAACTGGCCTCTTTTTGTGTATAAGCGCTTGTGGCTGTCTGAAGTAAACGCAATCCTTCGGCGCACAAGAACCAATGTTGCAAATATGCAAACGCTTGATAATTTGTAGTTGTGTTATTTGTGTTCAATTTGGCAAGTGGCTTATAAGTGAAACAGAAGAGCGACATATACATACAAAGTTGTTGTTGAAATTTTGCTATGCGCAAACCGCTTAACGCATTACTAATGCGGCTTAAGCGTTTAGCTGAGGGGCACTTCTGCTCTATATTCTCAGTCTTTAGAGCCGGCGCTTTAGTATCAACAAAATGCGAAGCGGCAGCGACGTCGACACACCGACTGTATAAGCTCTTCGCGAAGCTGGCCTGAGCGTTCGGCTCTTGTTTAGTGGAGTCGCTGCAACTCTTGATAAAAACAAAAAAAGGTAGGGCGCATACGGTTTTTTTAAGTACTGAGCTTTTGTGCGTCGAACCTCAAGAGTACGCAAAACACTGAACATTTTAAGTACTTTGCTGAGGGCGCAAACTGCTAGCACCCTACCTTTATTGTTGTATCGAACTGATTCAGTTGAATGCAAAAAAAAAAGCGAAGCTTTTGAAAGCTTTTTGCCTCTTTTCTGTATCGGCATAAGAATATTTTCTCAGTTGCCAGTGGCAACTTCTCTGCTTATACGGCCGACCGCTGGTTAAAAACCTATTTTGGTGTTCGGAAAGTCTACAACTAAAGCTCTGTTTAATGATAAAACTTTTATAAACAACTCATTTTGCTGGCTTTTGTCAATGAGTCGTCGGCATCGGCACATTCCTCGCACCGGTCGGCGTTATGTTAATATGTATGCAAATGACTTTTTAAAATCGGACACCAACTAAAAGCAAAACTAAGTAGTAGAAAACTTGTTTTGTTGTTTTAGCCATACATTTCAGCTATTTTAGCCTTCACACCTGACCAAAGAGTTCATGAACTGACGGGAGTTTTGGTCGTATTATTTTTTGTTTCACTTTTTAATGATTTTAGTTAGCAAAATGTTGTGGCAAAGTTCAAGTTCAGGGTCGCATTTAAAATGCGGAAGTGTTTAGATAATTATTTCAATTTGAATTGACTCAAGTGCGAGTACTTACTTACTTAGTTCATTCAACTTAATAAGGTTACACAAAGTGCATAAATTTTTCATTAGCAACAATTGAAGGTGGCCCAAGTAATTTTGTGGCTGATGGGTGGTTTGCGTGCGGGGAATCAATAGCTTATCAGAGAGTGGTGAGAGGTGGGACAGGGAGAGACCCCCGAAAAATGCCAGTCAACTTTCGCTTGTTGTTTTGTACATGTTGATAACACAGTGCCCCACAATCGCACGGTTCAAATTGAGGTTACTGCCTGTGTATGGGTAAGCTGTGTGTGTGTGTTGCTGCTGATAATGCACATTTGTGCTATTTATTTTGCTATAACAATATTGTTCTTCTTTTTCATTCTTTTTGTTAAATATAAACAATTTTTTAGGTGTATTTTTTTTGCCTTGTGATAAGATAAGGGGCTACAAAGTAAAGAGGGAGGAAGGTATGGAGGAGGGGGGGGGTTTGGCATAAATGAAAGCGAAATTTTTCTATGCACACACTGCAGGCAGGAAATTTGAGCTTGCTTTGATTAACACTTCATGTTCAACACATATTTATTTTCATTTCTTTTTTCCAACCAATTAAAAAAGAAAGCGGCTGTCGTGTGGGCGGCCGCTGCAATTACTCTCTGATTTCTTAATTGTTTTGCTGCCTCACTTAATTATATAAAAAAAAAACAAAAAACCGTATACATATTTATCTGCCCGAAAATAAAAGGCCTAAGCATCGAGTAAAAGTAACTGAAACTGTGTCAGGCTTTAAGCGCCAGGCATTGCGAAGGCTAACCTAGTCAGGTTTTTGAAAGCCACAATCAATTTCTTTAGCTTTATGTGGTGGGTGTTGCTTTGTTTCTGCTGTTATTTTTTTTTTAACATTTTTCAAAATGAAGGTTTTTTTTTTTGGCAAAAAAAATCAGCTAAACAAACACACACATTTTAAATGTTAAAAAAGCACGCACTTGCGCGGTTTATTTGTTTAGAAAAAAAAAAAATGTTACAAGGTTAACTGAGCTGAGTATGCCACGAATTGTGAATTGTTTAAATTGAACAAATAAAAATTAACACCGAAAAGTAATAAGCGAACAGACAGATTATGCGAATAATTGGGCTAATTGGCGGGTACCAAGTATTTTCAGATTTTTTCATTTGATAATGGAGAAAAAGTGTGATGATTTAGAAACTAAACTAATGTTTTAAATCATTTCAAAACACTAAAGGGAGTTAATACCAGGGATGCAAACCACTCGAAAATAAGTACTGGTTCGGTTCAGTGGTTCGCACAGTTTCTAAACCGCCGGTTCGGTTCATAACATGGTTTTTGGAGTTAAATGAACCGCGGTTTCGCTTCGGTTCAGTGGTTCACAAAGGCACATTATAAAATATGATTTCGGTGAAGTGGCTATTCGATCATTTTTGAAATTTGATTCCTATAATCCATTCGAATATCTTTAAAATCCTTAGAGCAATCTGCAAAGATTATTATGTCGGATTCCCAGGACTTGTCCATCAGTTCCTGGAGGAATGCCCTTATTTATTGGCAGATTTAGATTGAAATTTGAAAATCGAAAATATTGTCTAATGAAAAGACAAATTTAGATTGATGACAGGTAAATTAAGAGATCGGCGGGAAATTGCAGAAGACTTGTAAAATTCTCTTCAGGTCATCCTTAAAAGTAATATCGATCCGAAAACGCTAAATATGTAGAGGGTCGATCGAAATGTTTGAAAATTATCTTCTGGAAACGATTCAAATTTTCTAATTAATCAAAATCATTGGCTAGAGGAAAGCAATTCCCGTTAAAACTCTTCAGAGAACTGAACCGAACCGAACCGTTTTTATTTGTGGTTTTCGGTTCGGTTCAGAAATTCTGAATGGAAGCCGGTTCGGTTTGCGGTTCGGTTCACCAGCGGGAATAAGCGGTTCGGTTCGGTTCAAAACCGGTTCAGCTCAGAACCGGTTTGCATCCCTGGTTAATACCCTTTGGCTATCTTCTTCTTCAAATACAATAAAGCTAAGCATTTCTCAATTTTTAATGTATTTATGAGTCTTAGCTACAAAAGAAGTCATAAACCAAGTTCTTAGCCAAACCTTTTGTTAAATAACTTAGGGCCGATTTCTCATCTTCTAAATAGCTACTATGTGTCACATAAAGTTAGATTTTGATATGTTATTTAGAGGTTTATGTGACAGATAGGTCTATGTAGAAGATTAGAAAACAGAAAAAGTTCCTTTTGGATTTTGTGTAGTTTACTTAGGGGGGGTATTCTAGTCTAGAAAAGCAAATTTTGAAATAAACATTTAAATACAAAATACCCTGTTCATTTGTTTTCATTTATTTGTTTTTGAATTTTTGAATATGAATGTAACAAAATTATCATCCCAAATGTAGGCTACACTTTTTTCTAGTCCTGACCAACAACTGGTTGGGGGGGTGCTCTTATCAGCTCAACTGTTTCGTTTATAACTCCGATCTGCTCTTGTTCGATCTGATTGTACTTTTCAGAATAGATAGATATTGGGCCTAGCTTGATGTAAACTAAACCACGAGGCTCTAACTTGAAAATTGTGGATCTAACGGCTATTTAGGTCTAGAATTTCTAGAGGAAGTCTAGTTTTTTTGGGGATAAAAGGGGGACGGGGTGGATTTTTTCAAATCTGAAACAAACTTGATCTGCGTACAGCATAAATCTACCTTCGTGCAAAAATTTGTGGCTCTATCTCTTATAGTCTCTGAGATCGACGCGTTCATACAGACAGACAGACGGACAGACGGACATGGCTATATCGACTCGGCTGTTCATGCTGATCAAGAATATATATACTTTATGGGGTCGGAAATGTTTCCTTCTCCCTGTTACATACATTCGCACAACTTCATGATCCCCCTTTTCCCATTTTCAATGGGAACAGGGTATAAAAAGCTTGATTTGAGATTTTTTTTAAAAATCAATAGAAATGATAAACTCAAAATAGTTTTACCGTCAATATTTTGATTTTATTTTTTTATCAATGCTTCAACAAAACAAAAAAAAAATAGAAAAAAAAACCCTTATTGAAAAAGTTATAGGTTGGTAAAAAAAAAACAAATCTAAATTCTTAACAGGTAGAATTGTCACTATAGCCCGAACTAGGATTCAATAAACCATATCAATTTTCAAGAAATGATAGACTACTTTTTTTTGGCATAAAAAAATCGAAATTTTTACATAGTCCCTGTTCGGACCAGTGTTGCCATTTTAGCTACTTAGTTGCAATAGCAATTTCGCAAATGGAAATGCTATGAAATTTTTAAAAATGCAATAGCTATTAATCCTACAGTTTTTATATTATGTTTAGCTAAGTATTTCGGTATTATTGAGACCAAGTTGGAAATATTGCCAATTAAATTACTTTGAAGTCTTAACATTATTTGCTATAGAATGCAGGGATGCAAACCACTCGAAAATAAGTACTGGTTCGCACAGTTTCTAAACCGCCGGTTCGGTTCATAACATGATTTTTGGAGTTAAATGAACCGCGGTTTCGGTTCGGTTCAGTGGTTCACAACGGCACACTATAAAATATGATTTCGTTGAAGTGGCTATTCGACCACTTTTGAAATATGATTCCTATAATCCATGCGAATAACTTTAAAATCCTTAGAGCAATCTGCAAAGATTATTATATCGGATTCCCAGGACTCGTCTATCAGTTCCTGGAGGAATGCCCTTATTTATTGGCAGATTAAGATTGAATTAAAGTTAAGAAGTACCACAGAAAATTATTGTCTAATGAAATTACAAATTTAGATTGATGACAGGTAAATTAAGAGATCAACGGGAAATTGGAGAAGATTTGTAAAAATCGATCCGACAACGCCAAATATGTAGAGGGTCGAACGAAATGTTTGAAAATTATCTTTGGGAAACGATTCAAATTTCCTAATTAATCAAAATCATTGGCTAGAGGAAAGCAATTCCCGTTAAAACTCGTCAGAGTACTGAACCGAACCGAACCGTTTTTATTTGTGGTTTTAGGTTCGGTTCAGATATTCTGAAAGGAAGCCGGTTCGGTTTGCGGTTCGGTTGACCAGCGGGAATAAGCGGTTCCGTTCGGTTCAAAATCGGTTTGCATCCCTGATAGAATGTCCCCAGATAATAACGACTCAAATTTTGAAATTCTGAGTAATTAGTTAAGGCATAATCCAAGGGTATGCACATTGGCGACCTCCTGTTTGGGGGCTCGAACCAAAATTTACCATATTTTCTTTAGTTTGAACTCTCAGCTTACTCTTTTAAATTACTTTTGACTTATTTTTAGCTATTTCTGGCAATTAATTTTTGCAAATTTAGTAACTTTTGGAACTCTTATCCTGGCAACACAGTTTCGGGCCATAGAGGAATGTATTAGAAGGGCCCACACAAAATTTGAAAGTGGAATTTTGATTTTTCATGAGATTACCGAACAAACTTAGCACACAGACAGCACACACATGTAATATCGTGGGTCCATATTGCAAATCTCCCCTCAAATTTCAGTGACATTTACTTGTATGGTCATTGCTCATCTTGTTAAGGCATGTCCCATTTTTTGGCAGCTCTTAAGTTGCAGCTAGTCTATACTTCGGATGTCGTCGATTTATCGGTATGGGATCTTTTTTAAGAGCCAGAAGCAGCTCATGCTGCAAACTTCACCGTGCAAAAGTTTTTAAAAAGCTTTCGTTACTATGAAAATGATACAATAACCAGGTATGAAAAAGCTAACTGTGCGCTCTCAGCTCAGTCCCTAAATCGTTAAGTGTGTTGTAGACTCTTTGCCGTTTGCTTTAAAGCTCATTACCTGTTATATTTGTATCATGGGTGTAGTGGTGTCGCTTTCACCTTTACAGTTCCTTTCTATAAGCATTAGCTTTTTGAAAATCATAATGTAGATTGCTTCACCGTGTAAATTCAGTCGTCGATTGAACCAAACCTTGTGTATATTTTGAAAATTGTTTGTGATTTATGTTTTGGTTTCCGATTTCGATGGTTTGAAATTGGTTAGAGCTCTGAATTGCAAGAATTCCAAGAAGAAGATTAGTAAAATTGATTGTAACATTTAATCGTCAAGCCAGAGAATGAGATATAAAGTTAAAAGCCGGGTCACGGTCTTTGATGTATCATGAGACGGGTTTTACGCGGTGAAGCAAGTAAGTAAAGTAAAGGAAAGCGGCGAAGTTTTTAGTAAAGGGAAGTCTTGGTGTTGCTTGCCGCTCTACACCTCCTTCCTACAAAACGAAAGCTTTTACAAGAACTTCAAAAAGTTTGCTCCACCGTGTAAGACCCGTATAGCACAGTCAAATTATGGAACGGAATTATTAAACTATTACAGAATTAACCAGAATATAGAATTGAATAGTACTATCGAACAATCTAATGCTTAATCATAATGCAAATATGTACCTAATACAATGTCTGAACTCAAAAATAGTGTTAAGTTCGATACTAGATATTTCATATAACTCAAAGTTGTTTGAAATTTTAGCACTTGCAGGTTAACTGAACCATAAGTAGAATCCATACAGTAGTTGTTCGGTGTTTATTTTTTTTTTGTTTTGTTTATATTTATTTGTCACATTAACGAGACAACTCGAGAGAGAGAACCGAAGTGTGGAAAGAGAGAAAATTGTGTGTGTTCGTTCTGGCGTCTTATTTTCATTTCTCTTTACTCAAAAATGGAATATATTTGATTACGAAAGGTAAAGGTTTGTGTGTGTGTAGAACAACAAATGTTCATTGCCCATTACGAAATAGTGAAAAAAAGAAGAAAAACTGGGAAGCAGGGGGGAGGGAACTATCCCAGCGCAACAGTCGACCCTGCCATTCAACGAGGTGTATTTATGTACTCTTTCTCTCTCCGCGTAGGAAATGCGTGCGTATAAATTTGGGCCTTTGTTTGAGTGTGTGTGTGCGAGTGCGAGTGTGTGTGTGCGTGTGTGTGTGTGTGAGTGGCGTTGCCCTACTTTCTGAGATACGTCGACATTCTCACAATTGTGCTGATTAGAATTTTCGTTCAATTCCATTTTATTTTATTTTTCTCATTAGTTTTGTTTGGCTTGCCAACAGATGCGTCTGTCTTGATAACCAAAACCGACTATGATAAGCTGCCCATTTCACTTTCTTTCACCCAATATCATGTGATGAGTGCACAATTTTGATCGTTCTTTTATATATTTCTTTGTCTGTCGTTTTTGTGCACCTATTTGGGTTAATTGACATATTTGGGTCAATGTTTAGTTTGCATTTCAGTTTGGTTTCTGTGTGTCCATAAATAATAGTATTACTGACAAATAGATAAATGAATTTTGTGGTAGGCCATAAAGTTGGGGGTTCAACAAATCGTTCCCACTAAGTTTTGGCAGGGCAATAAGATTCGAACTGGGGCAGAAGACTCTGTTTTTTACACCCCTACCAATGTCTAAAATTCCGTATATGTTGTAAAGTGTGAGTTAACAGAAGTGTAAGCACTTTTACTTTCTCCATGTCTCATTAACTCTATATCGATTAATTCCTAAAGCTGCCAGAGACGGTCAAGCACTTAGACCCGGGTTTGCTAAGAAGAGCGAGGCCAATAATTAAGAGTGTGTGCGAATATAAAGCAACGCAAACTAGCTCTGACCTGCCCTTATCGATCGCTGGGGTGCAACTGAAAGCAAATAGTGCGCTGTTTGCTCTTTTGGGCCAAGCCTTAGCATGCGTACGCTTCGAGTCTGCGAAATAGCGAAATGTCATCGTCCCCTGCGGGCCAGGCATGACCATCGCTACCATAGACCGAATCATTTTGCGATAAAGTTCATTGAAATTGGTTGCGATAACCCCAAGTGAAAGGTGGAAAAATAAAAATCATTTCCGTGACTGGGGAACATTTGCTTGTAAACCTTGTTAAATCAAACGAAACTATTTTGGCCTCATTCAATATGTTAAAACTAGTACATGAAATTTCCATCTACTAATTTCGGGACTTAAAGGGTGTTTAAATATTCAACTGTATATGCTTTAGGCTAGGCAACACACTTAATCAGTATTTTTTGAAATTATTTTTTATTAAGGAGAAGATTAACAATAATGTTCTTAACCTACTACAAATTTGGAGGAGCACCAACTGCCAGGGCTTTCGGCTCATCATTTATTATTCTAGATTTTTAATAGAATACCCAATCAGAACTAATTCTGGTAGGAGATAACCAAGGGCCATGAGTTAACCAAAGACCACGGTTCAAACTGGTTAGAACCGTTTGGGAATTTTAGAACTGAAGACTATGGTAGAATTACTCCAAACCAAAAGTGTTAGAACCGTTTTTTGAATTTCAAAATTTACAAATAATTCGCATTTTCACTTGCTCACTTTTTTGAGCATATTTTGAACTGAGAAGTATCGTTTCTTGAACTTTTTTTGGAGTATGTTTCTGTTTGGTGCTGAGACCAAACACAATCTAGTAGGTTGCCTGACAAGTATGGGAAAATCCTCATTTTGCTAAGACAAAACCTACTACTGTAGGCACAAAATCTTCAGGATTCAAGAACGTTTGTTCTCATTTGAATAACAATAACAATCAATTTTTCAGTTTTAGAATGTTTCGTAGTTACTCTAGGTACAATGAAGAACATATTCATACTTGAAAGTATGAGTATAAATCGGTCGAAGTTCTATACCATATTCATGACTGTAAGAATATTGGGATTATATTCCAATTTTGGATGAAATTTTCTTTGTGTATTTGCTTAAGTAGAAAACGGATAAGATTTTATGCCGTATTGTGAGTGTAAGAATACTTGAAATATAATCAATTTTGGACCGAGTTTCCTTTCAGTTTCGAACATCTTAAACTCATTATAGAAGAGAACATGGCGAGAAACCTTTAAAAAGAAGATGGAAAATTCTTTCTAAA
Organism: Lordiphosa andalusiaca; assembly: GCA_035044965.1. NCBI lineage: Eukaryota > Metazoa > Arthropoda > Insecta > Diptera > Drosophilidae > Lordiphosa > Lordiphosa andalusiaca. The sequence goes on from JAWNNM010002824.1 coordinate 190,051, forward strand.
ATATAACCAAATGTTCTTAAATCACTTATTTCTGTTTTTAACAGTTCCATAAATCTTTTGCAACTTCCAAAATTGGCTTAGAAACCAACCATTTTTGGTGGAAGTCTTCAATTTGTTGAGTGAAAACAGGTCATTGAATTGAATACTTTGTAAATGAAATGGCAATCAGAATTCGTTTCAGTTTACAAATTGTTTTGTCGTTGTGTGTGTGCGCTGTGTGGTTCAGCTGGTTTTACATGCTGGTCTCAGCAAAATCGGGAAAATGCATATACATATGTACTTAAGCAGAGAAGTAATACAATACGCCGAGGGGTGGCGAACAGACTTAATTGATGTAATGAATGTTTCTCAGCCAAACCCCAAATCAATTTGCACCATTTGGATTTGGAATTTCTGTTTAGTTTACTTTATGATTAAAGATGCTGCTGCTGCTGGGACGAAGACGCACTCAAAGTTTCAGGTGTGGGTGGACTGGACGATGCGGATCGTTGAGAGCGTCATAATGTAAAGAGAGCGAAAGAGAGTGAGAGAGAGAGAGAGTGCTTATGACTCTACGTATGCGTCGTATGCTGGTTGACCTACTTTCCAGGCACGCACTATCTAAAGCTCTCCCTGCCTGCCTGCCTGCCTGCCTCTCTCTCTCTCTCTCTCCCGCTCTACCCTACCATTCACTCCCAGTGATAGCTGATTTGTTGTTAAGGGCTTACCCGCTCGGTGATAAGTAAAGTAATTCTAATCAAAACGTACCTGCAAGTAAATGGAAATAGAAATTGTCAATTAGTACATAAATATTGCATATCAATTTCCCATTTAAAACAAAAATAAACCAACCATAAAAATTGCATTTAAGTTATATTAATAGCATTTTTGAGGCGCCATAATTTTTGCAGTTGTCATTTGGTTTTATGGACATCGTAAACTATAAAATTATCGCTCAATGCACTTGCTGCTAACCCGGCACACACACACACACACACACACAACGAACGAGGGGCGGTAACGTATGACAGCACCTTGTGGGAGGTCAGTCAAGGGTTAAGGTGGAGTTGTTAGTGTCAGGCGGGCTAAGCACGCAATGCATTAGACGGTATAATTAATTAAAAAACTATATATATATATATATATATATATATGGAAATGTTAGTGGTGAGACCCGCTCTTCCCCTCCAACAGAAATCTTATTTAATGAGCTCATCCGCAGGTGGGAAATGCCAAAAACCAAAGTCACAGCTCAAAATTTAATAGTCTACATAATTTATCATAGTTTTTTTTTGTTCTCGCGTGATGTGCGAAAAAAGCAACAACAACAAAAAAAAATAACAAAAAATAATAATACTAAAACTGTGATTATTTCATCATTTTATGGCAGATAATTAAGGTAAAATTAAATTGGGATGTGTGATTAGTGTCAATGCTAGAGTTTCTAGAATTTTTGGCACAGAGAAATGTTAAATCCATGCGTCACGCGTAACTTTTGCTTGTTTAATCTTAGCTTTTTAGGGAATTTCTTGTAAAAATATACAAAAATACCACTTACAAGAAACCAGAGCGGAAAAACAAACGAAACGAAACGTTTCTGAATCGTTTCGTTTCTTTCTTTGCACAGAGCGAAATACTAACAAAACCCGAGAAAAGTAACTGTAACAAAAAATGAGTTCTGTTCAGTTTGCGTTCGTGAGAGCAAACTAAACGTAAAGGAAAAATGCTCTCATCTTGATTTGCGGACAAAGGGAATCGGAACGATATGCAACGAGCGCGAATAGTTCGGAAACGTTTGCTGCTCAATTTGTATTTGTATTTGTATTGTTGTTTTTTTTCTTCTGTTGCTTACTTCTTTGTTTTTCTCAGCTTTGTTGTTGTTTCGTTCCGAAACGTTCCAAGGCAGTGCAGCTGTTGGGAGAACAATATTCCAATCGTTTCGTTTGCGCTCTTCGGCAATATAAAGTTAGTGGTTTCGTTTTCCCTGACTAGAGTAACAGCTACAAAACATATGAATCGTTGCTTAGCTTTCGCGAACGGTTCGTTAAACGTTTCGTTTGTTTGCCCGCTCTGCAAGAAACAAATAACTGCAAACCGGTTTTGAACCGAACCGGTTCGAGCCCGGAACTCTGAATTTTATTTTACTGTGAACCGAACCTTGAACCGAACCTCTTTAGAATGTAAAGCTGAACCCAAACCTGTTCCAAACCTAAAATATTGGTTCGGTTCAACAAAAATAGTGGTCATTACAAAATATATCCTTCTGTCTAGCGATTCTATCTGTTATTAGGTTGGTTTTGATCGACTGAGTCCTAAAATGGGCAGCAAAGTAAATATTAAAAATCCTCGAATAGCATTCAGAGTCACTTACAATATACCCATCTATAGTAGCCTGTGTTTTATATGATCCTTGACTCGAAAGCTTTTTCAATGATTCACATGCTAAATATTTTCCTACAAAAACTACGAAATAGTAACTTATATTTCTAGTAATTAATGTGTCATTGTGTTCCACAAACCGTTTTCGACCCAAAAACAACCCGATTCCTATATGATTTAAGTAGTTTAGGATTAAATTAACTTCTAAAATTTAGTAATGTTTAGTATCTTATAGATTATTACTTTTGTTTTATATTAATATTGTGTCCAGCATGGACTGAACCAAGGTTCGAACCAAAACCTTCTTCCAAAAACCGCAAACCTGAAATATTTGAACCCCAACCATTGGTGAATTTTGGTTCGAACCCGCGTTCCGGAGATCCAAAAAAAGTATGGGTTTGCACCTCTGAACGAAACGATAATTATAAAATGAACTAGGACTGCAAACCCACATTTTTATTCGGATCTCCGTGCTCGAACCGCGTTTTACCAATGGTAAAAGTGCGAAAATTTCAGGTTCGTTCCTTGGTTCAGTTCATGCTTGACACAATATTCCCAAATGTTGGTAGTTATTTTAACTCTATGTGTTATAAAAGCCACTTTCGACCTAACAACTACTCACATATTGTAGAAGAATCAGTTCTTCGAGAGGAATCGTAGAGGAATCAGGTTGAAAACCGTTTGTGGATCCCATGGGTATATTCAAAATATAATTTACTTTTAAGTAAAATTCCATTTCGTAGTTTATGAAGAAAAATATTACCAACGTAATGTTAAGCTCTTGTTTATGTATATCAATGAAGAAGCTTAGAAGTTGAGTATCTTTAAAAACATGGGTGACTACCTTATAAGTAGTTCTAAATATCATTCAAGGTTTCTTATATCACTTTTCTGCCCACTTTAAGTCACAGACGCTTATAAGCAACCAAATAACCGCTGAAGTTGCTAAACAGAAGTTCTAATTTTATAATTTCTACCAATTTTGCTAAGCCGATTCAAAGTTTTAAGTTCCCAACAGGTTAGGGCTTTGCTTTTTTCCCTAAAGAGGTTAGGTTCAAGGTTTAGGTTGGGTAGTTCCGGCTGGCCCCAGATGGGATCACATATAGACCCTAAGGTCCTTAATGAGGCCGGGTGTTTATTTGGGTACGTTTGACTAGAAATAAATTTGAATTTTTGACTTTTTGTCAAATGTCAATCGGTACAAGGTTTGGTTCATTGTAAAATAAAAGTCGAAATTCCTGGTTCGAACCGGTTCGGTTCAAAACCGGTTTGCAGCATTGAAATTAATCAAATATTATGCTAAAATTATAGATAGATACCAGATATATGCCCCAGTATACCTACAGCATCATAGCTGAGAAACAAACCATTTTAGCAGAGTTCTAAACCAATGGAAGTTGAATGAAAGAATACCAGAAATTATATAAATATATCGAAATAACTCTATATATTTTGTAAAAAACCAAATATCAATATTGGAGTATGCTACCGAGGCGATTTATCGGATTTCTAGGATTTTCTTGAGGATATTTGGAGCTTATCAGGAACAGGCTCATTATAGTCGGAAAGCTTGAATTTTGGATAGAAAAGATGAGGTTCAGAAGCCAAATGTCTAATAAGCACATAAAGAATGAAAATTCTTCATCCAATGGTAAAATTCGTGATCCAAGTATGAATTTTTGATTCCTTTTTTCTCGATCTAAGAGCTTTAATAATTGAGCCAGTTGCGAATCATTCTCAAATCAAGCAGAATATAGGTTGTAACTCAATGTGTCTTCTTAATATAGCTCTGTGTGTCGAATATTGGTATATTCTCTCTATATATGGAAAAATATAAGATCTCTAAAAAAGTTTTTAGTAAGCGTCAAATTAAGCCTGAAATAAATACTTTGATAGAAATATTCAGCCTGGTTCTCAATTAACAGCTTCCATCTCATGCCCTGCAAGGCCATGACTGTTTGGGAATTTCAAGGCAGCATAAGTGCAAAAATTGATACAAATCTTTGCTTAAGTGTGTTATTCCATTATTTAGCCTCACAGATTCTTAATCTTAGATTACTTTTCTAACTTACTTCAATTTCGAGTGAGGATTATTGAACTTTTAAGTACAAAATTAAGCCTTTTCGGATTAAAGCACGAAATTCAGAACTGTTTCATGTCATTTGTACTTGTTTAAAGCACGATTGAGTTCGAACCGTACCTGAAAATTTGTTGAAAATTGAATTTAAAGGTTTGAATTCTTTTGAGTTTGATTTCAGCTCTCCATTCAATTGGTTGCTGTGTGTGATACAAACTGTTTACAAATACTATAGACACTAAGTATATATATGCAAAATTTATGCGAATGTGAATCTATAACTTTTTCAATTAAAGTTGAGAAAGTATTAACAATAAAATTATAAATCAATTGAAAGGTAACATCTAAAATGAAAGTTACAAATATGGAAGATTTATGAAATTACAATTTAAACGTTTTTTTTTTAGAGGAATTTGGTTCTCAGACTTTCTTTGGGCAGCAAAAACCTGCTCTTCCATTCTCAAAATCCATTCACTTCTTTGCCAGCGCGCTCAAATCATAAACAATCACACAATTTCTCAATTTCAATCATAAACATTAACTCGATGCGATCAAAAGATAATGATCTTTGATATGCTGGCCCGACCACAAAAACCTATTTTGCACACACACACACATGCATACTTTCCCATGTACCACTAAAATGTTGACCAATTTGCACGATTTTGTTGTTATTTTAGTTTGGTTTTCAAGTTCAAAAAATTGCCCACAATCAACGGCGCATAAATCAAATTTTTGTTTAGTTTTTCATGCTGCACTTTTCTGGAGAAAAAAAAAAGTGGAAATTCATGTTGCAGCAGCAACAACAACAACAACAACAACTTTCACCCAAGACGTTTTTAGAAGCCAGAAAGAAAGTGAGCAGACAGCCCAGACGCGCTAGAAGAAGAAAGTAATCGCAGAGAGAGAGAGAGAAAGAGAGAGACAGAAATGAAAGAGAATAAAAAGAATGTGCCGCAAAAGCAAAACTTGTTTGGGTAGAAAGAAAGTTGTTGAAGCCGTTAAGAATGTTGCACCAAAGGCCAAGCTGATCTCTCGCTCTCTCTTTCTCTCCCTCTCTCTGTCTCTGTTTTGACTATTGCCTCATAACAAAATATAATAAAAATTCACTTTTTTTTACCAAAAATTATTGTGCATACACACCACTGACATAGTTTAAACAAATATTTCTAGATATTTTTAGACCGCACAGTGAAGCAAAAGCAAAACAAATTTCACTTTTTTTTTTTGCCATTTTTTTTTTTTTTTTGTTATAATTGCAAATAAAATGCAGCTGCACTGAAATTTATACAAATAGTAAATGGAAAATAAAATATTTCTAGTCTCTCTGGCTCGGCTGCAGTCGGCCGGTTGTGTCATTAACCTATAAAAACGTGTTCACACACTCACCGAATCGTAGCGAGCACGGGGGAGGGGTTTGGGGGGATCTATCTATAAACTAACAGCTCGGTGCGGCGGCTGGTCGGCTTATTGCACTTGGATGTCGCGCCAAAAAGCTTTTTATTTATTGCAAATTAATGCCAAGTGTACAAAAATAGCCAAATCTACAAAATGTATTGTATTTATTGGAGAATGTGTGTGTGTGTGTGTGTGTATGCAATCGCTCAACACACACACACTCACACACACATCAGTTGCTGCGGCTAAGCTTTCTATGGCCTCTGACGTCACTTTTCACTTGAGATTTGAGCGATTGTTTACTTATGACTAACTTTCGAAAATGGCTGCCATATTGCAGTTTCGTTTGCTCAAATCGATTTCTTTGCATGAAAATGCATTGAAATTGAAACAATTCAAGATCAAAGCAACATGCATTTGTTTAAAACAAAATATGTGTATATAATACAATATCAACTGGGGTATTTACGAGGGAAATAATTTCTTAGAAATGTATAAATATTGGGAAATTTTGTTATTTAAGCATTAAAAGTTTAGAGTTTTGCTTAAATTATATGAATAACTTTGCCATAACTACTCAGAATCGGCAGTATAAAGAGTGTTTTTAGTGGGGAATGTAAAAAAACAGTCAATAAATCCGTTAAACCAACCTGAACCCGCATCAGAACCCATACCGTCTATTGAAAATGATAGATTACAACTCAGAATCCTACCAAAAACCAATATTATTATACACTTTTTGAAATGGGAAACCTTTGCAGCCGATATATTATATATAAATGCAATAGTTTTAGAACCAAAAGGAATCGAAACTGCTTCAATGAAGGTTTTTTATATTAGCTATCTAGATCCATTGTGCCTTTTAGAGTTAATAAACTATCAATTACACTAATTGATTTACGTATATATAATTTTTATGCGACATTATCGATATTTTTCTGTGTACTATTGATAGTTGAGAGTTTTCTGACTATTTTTTTTTTAAGTTTAAATTTTATAATTTGAAAACTTTTGCAGCCGATATATGCGCATGCTATTGTTTTAGAACTAAAAAAAAAACGAAACTGCTTCAATCAAGATTTTTAAAAGCAGCTATCTTGATCTATTGTGACTTTTAGAGTTGATAAACTATCGACAACACTATCGATTTATTGAATACGTAATTTTTATACAACTTTATCGATATTTTTTTCGTTACTATCGATAGTTTAGAGCATTTTTAACATAATTGAAAGTACTTTTGCAAGTTAAAATTTTTGAAACCGAAAACTTTTGCAACCGATATACTTCTATACTTCTATGATAGTTTTAGAACCAAGGTTTTTTTTATTAGCTTTCTAAATCTATTGTGCCTATCTATTGAGTTATAAAACTATCGATTACACTATCGAATTATAGACTATGTAATTTTTATGCTGCACTATCTATGTTTTTCTCTATAATATCGATAGTTAAGAGCATTTAATTGATATGATTGATATGACCTACAAAAAATCTCGCAGACATGCATTTAAAGCCCTAATTCAAGCTTAATCTACTTCAAATCTAGACATGAAGGATTCCATCCAAAAACTGATACGTTTTTAGCATACGAAATCCATCTAGAATTCCCACCAGCTTATCAATATACTAAAAAAAACACACACATTTGGTTGCCTTGTGTAATAAATTCAGTCTTATTAAAATGTAGCATCTAGAATCAATACCATTCGGATCTTTTAAAAATCGATGCTAGTATTTTGCGAGTCATATTTATAAATATTGGACTCAATTATTCAAACTGCTCTTAGTTCTGACTTAGTTGCGAGCCATGAAAATATACACGAAGTGAATTTCCTTATTTTGTGGCTGTCTTTAGGGCGTGCTCTCTCAAAACCACAAGATCATGAGTTTGCTTCCGATTCCAAGCACAAATATTTCCAAGTTGAACCATGTTAAATTTTTCGGGTTTTGGGCTCTGGGTCGGTATTGACGACTTATGGTATTTTATATGACAATATTGGTCTCTTAAGACAGGTAAGATTGGTATTTTGAAACCAAATGAAGATGAAAGAACTGCTGTTGAATTTTTAGACGGGCTAACGACAGAAGAATTTTAAATTTTAACAGAAAATGGTTCAAATTTCACAATTAACGATTTAGGGCCGATTTCGTATCTTCTACCTAGAGGTTTCTGTCACAAAAACACACAAATAACAGAGCATATATAGAAGATAATAAATCGTCCTTAAGTGTAACTTCTTTCTGTTAAGTATAAAACGAGAACATAAGTTAAAGTTGACCCTGATCGACTACGATAATCCCTTTATTAAGGGGAAGACATGTTTAACAACCTGCCCTAATGTTCATTAACAGTTCATTAACATTAAAGTAGATATATGGAAATGACAGCGCATGATGCAGCGAAAAGTATGCAACGGTTTATACATAATATGTATAGTTGTGCCATTTATTATACGCTCTATATTGCTGTATCGGTTCTGCGATTAGTATTGATCAAGAATATATATATACTTTTTGACATCGAAGATGCTGTCTTGTGCCTTTAGTATGCTCTTTTCACTCTATGAGTGAAGGGTATATATATATACGATAATCCCTTTATTAAGGGGAAGACATGTTTAACAACCTTCCCTAATGTTCATTAACAGTTCATTAACATTAAAGTAGATATATGGAAATGACAGCGCATGATGCACCGAAAAGTATGCAACGGTTTCTACATAATATGTATAGTTGTGCCATTTATTATAGGCTCTATATTGCTGTATCGGTTCTGCGATTAGTATTGATCAAGAATATATATACTTTTTGATATCGAAGATGCTGTTTTGTGCCTTTAGTATGCTCTTTTCACTCTATGAGTGAAGGGTATACATATATGCATATATATATATATAATATTCTTACTTATTAATGAATTTTTTTCTTTAACTTTAACAAAATCTTCTGCCATAATTCCATCAGCTGTTTTGTTTGTTTATTTTTTTTTTATAATATTTTTTTTGGTAAGCCTTTAAGTGGCTTTGAACTCGGGCTCTCCCTCAAAATTTGGGTCACTGGTGCAGGCAAAAACAAAAAAAAAAACGAAAAAAAAACACCACAAAAACAAAAATTACAACTGCAATTGGGCCAGGCCCAGGCGGCAAGGACAGACTGTGTGTCGCTGTCTCTCTTTCTTTCGCTCTCTCTCTCTCTCTGTCGCGCACAGCTTTACGTGCCAGTATAAGCGTTGCAAGCTCAAGTACATGACCTTACCCCTGCATGTTGCTGCTGCCGCTAATGTTGTTGTTGTTGCTGTTGCTGTTGCTGCTGTTGCTTCAAACTGCAATTCGACGCCGGCAGCAACATTTGATGTTTCGCACGTGTGTGCGTGCTTTTTGCACAATTGTTTTTGGGTTGTTGCTGCCGCTGACAAACCTTATTTGCATTTCTTTTGTCCACCATTTTCTGGGCTTTTATTTTTAGGGTGGCTCGACAAATACATATTTCTATGACATAATAACAGCGATCCTAAGCTCAAGGACAGCCACATACAAAAAAAAAAACCAGAACGATAAGATTTTTAGCTTGCATTCATTTAGTCAACACACAAAGTGTCTGCGCTTGTGTGTGTGTGTGTTTGCGAGTGAGTCGCATGACGAAAAATTGAGGTCAATGATTTTGTGCCGACATTTCGCAGTCGCCGCTGCCGTCCGTCCGTCAGTTATCGACGTGATCATTTCGTGTGAGTGAGTGCACCCGTCCCCTGCCGCCCCCCCCCAAAGAACCGAAGCGAGCCCCAAACTACTGCGCTCACTCTCCCGCTCTTTCTCCCGCTCTCTTTTACTCAATTGAATTCAATTTTTCTCTGCCACACTGTGTGTGTTTACTTGTTGTAAACGAGATATATGTATGTATGTATTTTTGTAGTTTGTTTATTTGTAATTACGAGTTTGCCGCTTGACATTGATAAGCATCTGTGGTCGGACAGTTGTTTGACTTTGACTTTTTACAACATTTATATTAATTGCAAGTTGTCTTGGAAAAACCATTGAACCATTAAGTTATCATAAATTATATAGAAATAAACCAAATAGCTCCCCCAGGAGCCGAAACGAGTCCCGGCCATAGATTAGTCATGAATTTGACTGAAACCGAGTGACTTGTGTGAGAGTTGTAAGCTTTGAACATTTTCGGAGTGATTTCTGAGTAGAGTTGGGCGCATTTCGTGTTTGTCTTCGTGTTAAAAGAACCGATTTCGTGCTAGCAAGTAAGCTTCGGCTTTTGGTGACAAGAAACGGCAAAAGCCGACAGTACTTATCTTCACAAAATGCTCCGAAACAAGAATCACGACATTCATATTTACATATTTAAAAAAAAAACCGATCGTTCGTATGGCAGCTATATGAAATAGTCATCCGATTTGGTAAAACATTTGTAAAATTAAGTGAAAGCATGTGAAAACAAATAAGAAAGTCGGTCAAGCCCGACTATAACATACTCTGTACCAAGAAAATCTGTCTTTTGATCATAACTCGAAAACCGTTCATCCGATCTTCTTCATTCCTTTGGCGGATCGATAAGTTATCCTAATAACTAAATATGTCCAGAAGGAACAAGCCATCTATCTTCAAAACTGTGGGAGATATGACGGGAGGGGGCGTGGCCAAAATTGAAAATAAACTTGATCTGCCTGCAGACATAAGAAGCATATGTCCCATACATGTCAAGCCTCTATCTCTTACCATCTCTGAGATCTGTGCGTTCATACGGACAGACAGACGGACAGACGGACATGGCTATATCGACTCGGCTGTTGATGCTGATCAAGAATATATATACTTTGTGGGGTCGGAGATGCTTTCTTCTGGATGTTACATACTTTTGCACAAACTTATAATACTCTGTGTACCTACGGTACAGAGTATAAAAACAAATCCCAAATTGCAGGATGCCATCATTAAATACAAAAAAGGGTTTCTAACTAAGACTTTTTTCAGACCTATCTTTTGTATGGCAGCTATACCATATAGTTGTCCGATTTTAATAAAACTTGGTAGAATTATAAAAAGCATAGACAACCTACGATTACAAAGTTTGAAGACGTTTCTATGAAAAAGAAAAAAAATTTCACTAAAACTAGTTTTCCGATCGATTGTTCATATGGGAGCTATGAGATATAGTCATCCGATCCGGTCGGTTCCAACATATTAGTAGTGTGCAGCAAAAAGAAGACTCGGTGCAAAATTTCTGATCGATCGCTTTAAAACTGAGAGACTAGTTTGCGTAGAAACAGACAGATAGACGGACAGAGGGACGGACAAAGCTCAATCGACTCAGCTCGTCACCCTGATCAAGAACATATATGGTTTATGGGGTCGGAAATGAATATTTCTATGCGTTGCAAACTTCTGGGCAAAATTATAATACCCTTTGCAAGGGTATAAAAAGCGAATTGTTCCCATTGATCTACATTATATGTGTTTGTTTGTTGAAAACATTTTAGCAAATGCCATTCGTGTTAGAGACGTGTCGTGTAAAAATATTCGACACGCGCCCATCTCTACTTTTCATTCTGAGCTGTAAGACTTTGGAACAAGGCCTCTATAAGTCAACGTAATATACGATTCAAAAGCTCAAACCCCTCTTAATGTCTCAATGTCTGGGATTCGTGGACCGGTTCCTTAAATTATAAAACCTTAACTTAAGGTCAAAACTGCTTTTATAGCATCGTATGCTTATATTTTGTATTTAGATTTTCGTTTTTGTATAGGAAATTACTTGAAAATGTTTATATTTCGCGTGCACCAAGCATTTTTTAAGATGTTTTCTAGTACCGAACTTTTTATTCAAAACAAAAGGCGTGTGGTTCGGGTTCCGGTTCAAGTCAGAGGGACAAACTACGCTATCTTAACATTTATTTCTATATTTGTGTTCTATATCATATATTTAGTCCATGTTCTAAGAGACTTCTTAGCATTTCCTTAGAGTTCTTAAGGGCTCGGTTTCTCAACGTCAGTTTAGTCAAACTAATCTATGTTTAGCTGATTAAGGGCCGATTTCTCATCTTCTACATAGCTGCTATGTGTCAGATAAACTAAGATTTTGCCCTTAGACTATTGAAGGAGTTTGTCGATGACTTCAAAGCTCTATTAAGAGTACTTCATGAGTTTACGGGAATTTCATAGAAACTTTGAACGACTTGAAAAAGTTTCCGAGGGAAGTTTCAAGAGAATTCTAGCCAAGATTAGAGCGACTTCTAAAGGATTAATAAAGCTTATAGACTACAAAGCTCTATTAAGAGTACTTCATGAGTTTACGGGAACTTCTTAGCCACTTTGAACTACTTTAAAAAGTTTCAAGATTAGAGCGACTTCTAAAGGACTAATTAAGCTTATAGACTTTCAAGGTCTATTAAGAGTACTTCATGAGTTTACGGGAACTTCATGGCAACTTTGAACTACTTTAAAAAGTTTCCGAGGGAAGTTTCAAGAGAATTCTAATCAAACTAACTTCTAAACTAATAAAGCTTATAGACTTCTAACCCATAGTACTTATCAACTACATCCGTTGCCTTATACTATAAGTGACTTCTTGTCAGGATTCTAGGCTGTTTTGATGCGACTCCAAGTAGAAACTTCTGTTTCAGTCATAAGTGACTTCTATACGATAATAGAGTGAATCCTAAGCGAATTTTAAGCGACTTTCCAACTGCTTCCCAGCAAATAATTACCCAGTACAGACAGACGATGCACCAGTTGTCGCAAATTTTCTATGGAGCATTGGAAGCAACAGTGTGCCCACCGCTGCTTTGAAGATAACTTTCTGCAAAACCGACTTTTAAAGCATTTTCTTCTCAACTGATGATTTTTCCATCTACTTAAAGCATTTTTTTCTCAAAATAATATTTCAAGGTGAAAACTTTTCACTGAAAAGTTCCATCACCTACTTTATTGCAACCTTTCCCTAGACGCCTCGACCTAACCCTGACATAGCAACCCAACCCGAGACGCCCACAGTCAATGTCATTGATTCGCCAAATGTTATCTGTTCCGCTATCCTCTGACCCTGTCCTGGGCAATTGCGAAAACAAGTGGCGACAAAAACAAACAGCAAAAAATGGTGTCACACAGCAAGTCCCTGACCTTACGCACCACCAAGTCTTAAATTGGGTCACATGTACCTTATATGCTAACAATATGCTGGTCCTGACCTGACCTGGTTTTTGTGGTCTAGCACATTCGGCACGAGGTTAACTCCGATGGCGATGACGTCAGGCAATGCAATTCCAAAAATTCCTTAAGCGCACTGCTGTCTCTGGTTTCCCGGTTCCCAGTTCCCAGTTCCCAGTTAATGTGTGCACACGACGGGGAAGGCTCTAAATATAGAACAGCTTGAGGTAGGTTCAAGTTGCATCCGAAGAAGTAAGTAAAACAACCGCCCTTATGGCTGCACATGGCAGAGCGTGTCCGTGTCTGAGTATGGGTGTATGGGTAAATGCAGTGTACCATGACGTTGATAAACTCGTCTCTCCCCCTCTCTCTCACTCTCTCCATGTGTGTGTGTGTGTGTGTGAGTGCATTTGTTGATTGTTGCCCCGTTGTAAGTGCTCGCCCCATCATTTATATATACATATATAAAAAAACAAAAAGCCAAAACCATAAAAAAGTGCCTCATAAAATTTTGTATAATAAAAAATAATTAGTGCAAGCAACCTTAGCCACAGCAGGGGGAAGGAGGGCGTGGCCATTCAACGCTTAATCATAAGGAGGAGCAGCAAAATAACAACCAAAACTGCAAGTGAGTGGAATTTGCCTATGACAGGACCAGAGTGTGGCAAGGTGTGAGCGGAAAAATGTGGAAAAAAAGAGTCAATTAGGGTGTTTACACTAGTTGGGTTCTCATCACACAGCAATTTCCACTGGCGTAGAGCCCAAAAAAGGGGGTTTTTAAAGGCATTCGTGCATAAAAATACTTAATCAATTGTACAACTAAGTGAAAGTCCTTAAACTCTCTCTCTAGCTCTGCTATGGAGAATATGGAAACGACCCTTAGAAATCGATATTCAGAAATTTTATCTATTTAATCTTAATTTCGTTACTTTTTTTGATATTATTCATTTCACTTTTGTTGCTTTTTAGTATTTTGTTGTTGATTTCGGTGGTATTTTTGTTATATTGGTGTTTTTATACCCTTGCAAAGGGTATTATAATTTTGCCCAGAAGTTTGCAACGCATAGAAATATTCATTTCCGACCCCATAAACCATATATATTCTTGATCAGGGTGACGAGCTGAGTCGATTGAGCTTTGTCCGTCCGTCTGTCTGTTTCTAAGCAAACTAGTCTCTCAATTTTAAAGCTATCGAGCTGAAATTTTGCAGTCTTTTTTTTTGCTGCACACTACTAATATGTTGGAACCGACCGGATCGGATGACTATATCTCATAGCTCCCATAGGAACAATCGTTCGGAATACTAGTTTTAGTGAGAAAAACATTTTTCTTTTCAATGGAAACGTCTATTAACTTTGTAATCGTAGGTTTTCTATGTTTTTTTTTAATTCTACCAAGTTTTATTAAAATCGGACAACTATATAATATGGCTGCCATACAAAAGATAGGTCTGAAAAACAGTCTTAGTTAGAAAAACTTTTTTGTTTTTAATGGTAGCATCCTGCAATTTTGTATTTGTTTGTTTCACATAATTTTACAAATTTTTGGCCAAGTCGGATGACTATATCGTATAGCCCCCATACGAACGATTGGTCGGAATATGGGAAAAAGTGTATTTTTAAAAATATTTAAGCGAGCATTTGCAAGGCTATTAAAACTTCGGCTCGGCCGAAGTTAGCTTAGCTTTCTCGTTTTTAATCATTTCATAGTATTTTTGTGAAAGTTTAGTATTTATTTCTCTAATTTCTGGTATATTTTTTACTGAAAAGAATTTTTATGAACAGAATTTGGTGGCTTTTGAAACATTTAATTTTTGTGAAAATTTAGTATTTTTATAAAAAAAATTGGGCTATTTCAAGGTTTATTTTTGTAGAACTCTCTCAAAAACTTTGTCATTTTGAATTAACTGTTCAACTAAATGAAGTTCTTCTAGTTTTAATCATTTAGCAGTATTTTTGTGTAAGTTTGGTATTTTTTAAATTCAATTTCTGGTATATTTTTAACTGAAAAGTATTTTTGGGTATATCATTTTGTGACTTTAAAATTTGTTTAGCATGTAATTGATATTTTTTTAAGTTTTATAAATCTTATTAATGTGGTATTTTTTGTAATTTGGTATTTTATTTCATTAGGACTCATTTTTGTTGGTTTTAATTAATATCGGACCCACAATGCTTAATGCGATGTATGTTTTTAGCAGTATTTTTGATAATATTTGGTATTATTGTCGGTATTTTTTGATATTTTTTTTTGGTATTTTTAGTTGTTTTGTTTAAAATGTATAATTTCACTGGAATTTTGGTTCAAATTAAGTATTAAACTCTTATTTCGTCAATGATTCCTGCAAAATTTGATTAAAATTTGAGAATTTGCTTTCCCTTATTCGAATATAAAAGTGAAAAATCATTCACTTTCTTTCTTACTACTTTGGCTTTTCCAAACTTCCAAACTCTGTTTACTAACCTGATGAAATGGAATTTGCTGAATCACTGCGTGGTGTATGCTGCATGACCAAACCCATGCCACCACCTCCGCCTCCTCCTGCTCCACCTAGGCCATTCGTGCTGCCATTTGTGTGATGATGTGAGTTCAGAGACATTCCTCCGCCTCCACCCATATTTCCCAATCCATTCTGTTGCATGGATGTGGTGGAATTGATCATACCATGACCATTTTGCATTTGCTGCATATTATTTCCCAAGCCCAAGCCATGGCCATTGGTCATCGATCCCAGATTGGTGGCTCCTGGTACATAATGGCCATTTCCATTGATGTGATTATTATTGCCATTGTTATTAATGGGTATTATGGTGGTCTGTGCCGGCAGTGTGCTCGAACAGCCATGCATGGCCAGGGTGATGACACTCTGCTGTTGTCCGCCACCACCACCGCCACCACCATTATTGCCCGAGCCATGATTCACACCATTCCCATTGCCATAGGAGCCCGCATCATTGCCGCATAGCCACAGCTCCTGATCACAATAGTCATGTGAGTCCAGTGACGATGGAGACATGTTGACGCCGGAGGGCAACACCAGTCCATTCGAGGAAGATGTCACCTCTGAGGAGGATTCCTCCGGTAACCGCAGGAATCCGCCATTGTTCGACCAGCGTCGTTTCATCATTTGGTAGCCGATGGTCGCCGTTTTGTTGCCTTTTTAATAAACTTTTGTCGCAGGCTGGGGACAAGTTTGCTTGTCCCTGGCAGTTTACTTGTTGATTTGCTAAATGGAATCGTTCAGTTTTCCGCCAAGCTCCCAGCTTGGTTTTGGATTCGATTACTTCTGGTTGCTGTTTTCTATGTGTTTTGCATTTGGTATTTTTCCCTAGTATTTTTTTCGCACTTGCTTGCGTTCAAAATACATTTTCATGGCTTGTTCTCATTTAACATTTTCTGTGTTTAACAATTAAAAAAGCTGCAATTAAAAAATGTTAACCCAATGAGTTGACTTACACATTTTCTGTTTCTATTTTGTGGCTGTACAAACCCGTTTTCTGCTTTTGATAATATAAAAAAAAACAACAACATTTTGTGGTCACTTTTCACATGCTAAAATAAAGTTCAATGCACTTTTGAAACAACTCATGAAATTTTCATTTCATTTAATTGCAAATTTGTTTACCTTGGAACAAGCACACTTAGGCAAGGGGAATACTTAAAATTCTTGAATTGATCAACCCCAAGAAGGGGTGGAGAGAGTGGAGGAACAGAGGTGATCGATACCCGAGCAACAAGCTACAATTCTATGAGAATTAACGCAAATCTACAACTGGGAAATACTAAATGAATGTAAATGTTTAGAACATGATTTTCTGTTTAAGAGAAAGCAAACTGTGACATAAACTTTACTCCATTTTATAGCAAACTAAATCGCAAAATTGAAAAGGTGACACATAAATCACCGCTACACCGGCAATAAAACAGAACGAGTAATTTAAGTATATAAAAAAAATACCTCCGTTCTTGAATTTTCAAGAATTCCGCTCTTAAAATCCAGCTTAAATTTGTTTTCAGCTTAGGCGAGGGAAGTAAGTTAAAGCAACTGGTAGAGGGAAGCAATCATATTTGAGAGAATGGGGGGAAACAATCTAGCAAAGAGCACCATTGATTTTTGCACTGAAGTTGCTCTGAAATTCGCAAGCAGTTTTGGCATTGCTGACAGGAAGAGACGGCTGTTGAACTGACAAAGACTGATGCTGCTTTGTGGGCGTTGTATGCTCCTTAAGCTGGCTATTAATTTTATTTTAAATAAATAAAATAACCTGAAGAGGGCTTAAGGAATTAAGAGGGAATTAAGAATGAAATTAAGAAAGAAAAAAAAGGAATTGCGGAAAGAATTAAAATGTGTAGGAAGAAGAAGGAATTAAAGAAAGTATTGTACAAGGACTAAAGAATGAAATCAAAGAAAGAAAAGAAGGAATTAGCAATGAAAATGGAATTAAGGAAATACAGCGTAATTAAGGAAGGAATTGGGCATAACAGTAATGATGGAAGAACGGAGGAAGAAATTTAGGAAAGTAATTAAGAAAAGGATTATGAAAGGAATTAAAAAAGGAATAATTAAAGGAAAAGAATAGGGACTACGAAAAGAATTTAAATGAATTAACAAAGAACGAAGGAATTAAGGAATAAATTCAGATAGGAATTGGGGTAGGAAGTAAAATGGGAAGGATTAGAATTAAATAAGGAATTAGCTAATGAAATAGAGAAGAAATTAAAGAAGGATTTGTGGAAGGAATTAATAAGTGTATTAAGTAATGCGTTAATACGGAAACTGGGGAATAAGGAGCAAGTTAGTGAAGAAGGCAGGAATTACAGAGAACTAAGGAATTAAAGAAGAAATTAAGAAAGGAAAGAGGTAGAAACTAAGAAAGATATTAAAAAAAATACAAGGAAGGCATCCAAAAGCAATATTGGAAGGAATTCAGTAAGGAGTTATACGGAAGAAATCAATTAAGAAATGAAGGCGACTATGAATGAAATTAATTAGACAAAGAATTAAGGAAGGAACACAATAAGGAAATTTAGAAAGAATTATGGAAGGAATTAACACAGAAAATGGGGAAAAGAGGAGGAAGTTGGGTTATAAGAAGGGAATTAAGAAAGGAACCGAGGAAGGAATTCAAGAAGAAATTACGGAAAGAAGCAAGGAAGGCGGAAGTAATTTAGAAATGGCGAATTAGAAAGTAATGAATTTCAAATCTATCGTACTAGTTCTGTATTGAATCATGCTTTTATGCCAAAGTATCGATCTGATCTCATATCATAATTAAGGAAAGAATTATGGTAGGCGGAAGTAATTTAGAAATGAATTACGGAAAGAATTCACGAACAAATTAAGGAACTAGAAAGTAGTTTAGAAAGTAATGAATTTCAAAGCTATCTGACTAGTTCTTTCTAGTTTTATCAAATTGAATCATGCTTATGTGCCAAAGAATCGATCTGGTTTCATATTAAGCTATCCACATGCGAGTTTAAGACTTTTCGAACGAGTTTTTCTTAATCACTGCCTAATTTCAGCATATCCTAGGCTACATATAGCTTAGAGTGGGCACTACCTATAGTTTCTTCAATTGTAATGGAATAGAAAGATTTATCGATTTTTCTATATTTTATAGACTCGATATTTTGGTATTTTGTGGATTATCGACTTTAATATATTGGAAAATATCGACAATACTAGTTCGAAACCTAACTAAGGCTAAGGCTAAGTCTACACTGTTGAAACTAGCCCTAAAACAAGGTTTTTTTTTTTTTAAATCCAAAGTTTTTAATTTTTTATTTTCGAAGCCATTTGTAAAGCTTACATAAGACATAACTGGCGATACAAAAGTAGCTACATTTGTTAAAAAATAGCTAGAAAAAGCTTAAAAGTAATCAAAAACGATTCAAAAGTTGCTACATTTGTTAAAAAATGGCTAGAAAAAGTTGAAAAAGTAATCAAAAGCGGCTAAAAAGGTAGCTAAGTATTGAAGCTGAATAAAAAAGTTCCCTTTTTGAGCCTAAAATCCATTAATAAATTAAGAAAAAAAAAAAAATACTCTTTTTTTCCGTTTTCCGACCGATTGTTCGTATGGGAGCTATATGATATAGTCATCGGATTTGGCCAAAAATTTGTAAAATGATGTGAAAGCATGTGCAACAAACAAATACCAAATTGCAGGAAGCTACCATTAAAAACAAACAAGTTTTTCTAACTAAGACTGTTTTTCAGACCCATCTTTTGTATGGCAGCTATACCATATAGTTGTCCGATTTTAATAAAACGTGGTAGAATTATAAAAAACCATAGAAAACCTACGATTACAAAGTTTGAAGACGTTTCCATTGAAAAGAAAAAAGTTTTTTTTCACTAAAACTAGTTTTCCGACCGATTGTTCCCATGGGAGCTATGAGATATAGTCATCCGATCCTGTCGGTTCCGACATATTAGTAATGTGCAGCAAAAAGAAGATTCTGTGCAAAGTTTCAGCTTCTGGGCAAAATAATAATACCCTTTGCAAGGGTATAATAATGCTCTTCAAGGTGCTACGACTAAAAAAGTACAGTAAAACCGTTTTGGATTCATTATTTGGATACAAAGCAAAACTAGGAGAAACTAATGATCGGTTCTTATCAAAAATATACTAAGAATTAAGTAATGGAAATGGTGAAACTCTACTTCTGTCTCAGATGAACTGAGGTTATTCATTCAACCCTCCGATATTCCTATTTATGGCGTAATACTCAGGGGATGTTCTATGACAAAGAATGTTCAGGTTTCACACCATTTAAGAGTCATTATTTCACACTTAACATAAACATAATTCAAATCTTTCAACTAGATTTTTCCTAAAATTTAATCAGACATTCTAAATACTAAAACCAGTTGAGAATTGTAAGCTGAAATGGGAGTTTGTTCACATACCATCAATAATACTCAACCTCCCTTCACTTTTTCACTCACTTTCAATGTTTCAACATTTCCCATGCTTAATTTTTTTAGTAAAAACAATTGAATCCCAAATCAGCACACTATAAAAAACTGAGCTTGAATTGTTCTCAAATTCTTAGGGAAATTCTCATGCAACCCTTTTTTCTAGAAATCTCGTAAAATCTGTGTAATACTACAGGCATGGCAAATTTCAATTTTGTAAAGCAATTTCATGGCGAGCGAGGGAAAAAGACAGAGAAAGGCCCAAGACTGGTGAGTCTGCGTGTTGCCTTCTTTTTTTGTTGTTTTTTTGCCAGCAAAAGTAAAAAGTGAAGACAACAACAACAACAACAAAGACACGCAAAGCTATAAAAATGCCTTAAATGTCGTTTATATATCACGATACATACGCGCTTCTTTCAAGATACAGATACAGATACATATGTACTTATTATGTATGTACCTTCATATGTATATATATGTGTACATATATATTTTTGTAGACAACAAAGCAAAAGGCAGAAACAGAAAGAACAACCTGTTTTTTAATACTTATTTTGTGTGGAGCGACAGGTTTTTTTTTTTTTTTTTTTTGTTTCGTTTGCTCGTAATGCGGGCCAAAATCTCAGTACATAATTTGAAAGCTTAGACTAGTGTCTGAGGTTGTTTCGATTTTGTTCTAAGCCGTGCGAATGAGATGGCTAAAACCAGTTTGCTTTGCTTATTATCTGCTGTGCACTTCTCTCTGGATTTTTGCCGGCAAAAAGAGAGTCCACAACCTGCTCTTTTAAAGTTAAGTTCAAACTGTCAAAATATTTATGCATGATTCACAACAAATGAGTCAACTTTTGCAGGTTACAGACTTTGAAATCAAGTCTGTAAAACTGACCTAGACCCCCGGCTAATGCGAACATTTATATGCATTTAGATGTGAAATGCTTTTAAATGATCAATTACTTAGTTAATAGTTAATGGTGAGTAGCTCAACTTTCTTTAATCAAAACTAATCCAAGAGAGAGAAATTAAAAGCATTTATATATAATATGTATATAGACAGAGACGGAGGCAACAATTTACTATCAGTTCTTGTGTTTACATTTTAAACAAACACATTGTTTGATTTGCCAAACATGAAATGGGTAAACAAAATGATTGTAAAAATAATTAGATAAGTGTGACAAGTGTTCAATGGGATCAAAGGGTTTACTTTTATATTTTATTCTTTGTTGGAAGATGAAAATGATTGAAATTTGATACAATTTTCTATGGAATTTGTTGGCCAATTCTCTGTCATTAATTATAGTTAAAATATCTTGATAAATAGTTTGCCAAAATATTCATATATATGGTCATTATACCCTTGCAAAGGGTATTAGAATTTTGCTTAGAAGTTTGCAATGCATAGAAATATTCAGTTCCGACCCCATAAACTATATATATATATTCTTGATCAGGGTGATGAGCTGAGTCGATGGAGCTTTGTCCGTCCGGGAACTAGTCTCTCAGTTTTAAAGCTATCAAGCTGAAATTTTATCGGAACCAACCGGATCGGATGACTATATGCCATAGCTCCCATGGAAACAATGGGTCGGAAAACTAGTTTTTTCCATGAAAACGTCTTCAAACTTTGTATTCATATGTTTCCCTTGCTTCTTTATAATTCTACCAAGTTTTATTAAAATCGTACAACTATATGGTATAGCTGCCATGCAAAAGAAACGCTTCAAAAACAGTTTTAGTTAGAAAAACATTTTTGTTTTTAATGGTAGCATTCTGCAATTTGGTATTTGTTTGTTTCACATGCTTTTACATAAGTTTACAAATTTTTGTCCAAATCGGATAACTATATCATATACCTCCCATACGAACAATCGGTCCGAAAATGGAAAAAAGAGTGTATTTTTTTGAAAATACTTAAGCGAGGGTATAAAAACTTCGGCACAGACAGAATTAGCTTAGCTTTCTCGCTTAGTTTATACAACTGACTATTAATTATCCCGACTGGTTTAGTTATCAGAGGTTTGCAATCTGTCTTTGGGTGAAGACCAATTCTTGGTATGCAGATAACATCAAAATCACTTTAATTCTTTTGAAATTTGAAGATCTAACCAAATTGGGAATATCTTATTAGTTTTAAGTTTTTGTAAAGTTTGTTAAATGATACTTTAAGATACGAATTTAATTTAAATACTGGATATTTTTAACCTGGTCATTAGTTATGCTCATAAGCAGAAGAAGTAGATAAAGGTTCATTAATGGAGCACAGTGTGACAGAGTGAGACAAATATAGATAAACTTACAAAAGCAACATTAACAAAGCGCTCAGCTATGTTTAACTTTTTGTTCTATGTCTGACATCTGGTAAAGTTACCCTGTGTGATTATTTCAAAGCACAGATATATTTAGAAAATATACTTGGTCGATTTTATAATCTTAATAGAATATAAGTAGGCAAGCAAACCGTTTCTGTACCGAACCGCTTTATTGTGTACAATCACCGATCTATGAAACATGCGGAAAAACACCAACATTTGCCCTCACAGGATAGCCTAACTCTAAGTTTAACTAAGTTAGTCCACATTTCATTCTCGTTTCTGAAGAATTCATTCAATGAAAAAGGTTTTTGAGTTGCTATAGGAACCCCGTTTGCCTATTCCAATCTCTAAAATTGGTAAATCTAGTGAAATCAAGCATATTCGTTGACAAAAGTAGAGTAAGCTCGCTTTTTCTTGCACAGTAAAAGGTGGTGTTATTTCCTATAACGCTTTTTTTTTGCTTGATGGATGTTTTTGAAGACAGTCGGCCTAATCTTTAATCTACGGTGGGATCGTCGCTCACGTTAGCCAGCAGCTTTGAGGGTGCATCCCTCTGTTATTGGGGGTTACCAACGTGAAGGAGTGAGTCGACTTGGGACGCAATAAGCTAAGATCACTCTGGGTCCGCCATGTTGAACCGGTCAGAAGCTTTTCCTCACTACATACGCCCCCATTAACACAGGAGAGTTCCTGGTTTTGTAATATACTATATAAAACTAATCACTAGAGCGTTCTCTTCTTTTTCTGTTGATTCATGTAACACCCACTTTTTTCTGAAATTTCTTATCTTATACTGTTTACTTTATCTTGACTAAGAGTCGAAATTAGATTTCATAGGATTTAGGGCGTTTTAACGTAGACCACCAAAGAGACCAAGCGTGACAGTGCGACATATCATAGCCTTTAGAATAAAGATATCGTGGTTTTGACTCGACTACGAAATCTACTTTATACATTATCACAAGAATGCAGCCTTTTGTTGTACAAAAAAAAAATCCCGGTGGTGTTGGTGGTAAGAACGTTGCCTTAGAATGAAGAGGTTCTAGTTTAGAGTCCACTTCAAAATCTACATTATACAATATCACAAGAATGGAACCTCTTGTTAAAATCCAAAAATTCCTGTGGTGCTAGTGGTAAGATCGTTGCCTTAGAACGGAGAGGTCTTGGGTTTCTAGTACAGTTTCGGAATCTTCATTATAAATAATTTATAATTTATTGGTACTTAATGTATTTATACCTCCAAATGAATTGTATTAATAAAGAAATCTGCCTATTAACTAGCGAACTGGTTTTGTGGAAGTACATTTGTTTAAAAAAGAGCCTGCTTTAGCCTGTTTTTTTACTTGTCAAGAAAATTGGCGAAAAATACCTCAGTTTACTGTGAATAAGAGAACTCATAAAGCCTACTTTCCTTGCAATTTCTCAGATGTTTTTGTGCTTCTCAGATTTGAGTATTACAAGCACAGTAAACTGAGGTATTCTTCATCCAATTCGTACTGCTTTAATAAATAGAAGCCGAAAAATTCTGTAAAATGCTATGTGATTAATTAAAACATTTTCGTACAATACCAACCAAACTTGCGGCTCTGCACGTCATCAAAATACCTCCTTACTCAGAGAAAGAAGTGTTCAATAAATCTTTTTTAATTGGTATCCCGAGGCGGGGTCGATCCCAAAACACTACCCACTACCCACTGCATCATACCCAAACCAAAATACTTAACAAAGTAGCTCCACTTTCTCTCTCGGTTTCTTTGATGAATGCTTAAACGTCAGCTTAAACAACAGTTGTGGGCGACGCTTCAAGAGAGTACAAAAACTCATTACTCTCTCGCTCTCTTTTTTAGTCATCTGTGTGAGAGGAACTCTGACAACCTTGCTAAGTCCCAGTGCGCAAATGCTCATTATTACGTCCATTATTAATGCATTACCTCTCGCCTGTATGCATTCATAAACCCAATACAACCTGCCTTACTTTCTTAGGAAATGGCCGAATTTACCGCATGAGTTTATTGAATTTTGTAATGCAGAAAGTAATGACGTGCCGAAGTTTCTTTCGGGTCCCCATTACACAAGCGTATTCTTTTACCATATTGTAATGCAGAAATTCTCGAGCCATTACAAATGCGCTGGAAAAAAATCTCATAGGTAATGCATTACATTGTGGCTCGTACGTAATGCATTATTTCGACCGACCACATTCAGCCCAGCGCCACTGGGCGTATGCCCTTGTTCTAGCTCTTCTACACCCAGAAAAAAGTAAAACGAAAATGTAAAAAACAACTGATTTGAAATTGTTGTATGATTGGAATCTGTTAAGCTCTTGATTTAAGAGTAAACGATCTTACTCTTGAATCTTATGAGCTCTTCATAATAGGTAATAATTTCGCTCTTGGATTACGAATTTTTATTCTCATCAAACTTCTGGCCTCGAAGATTCGTGATCTAAGTATGAAATTCTCCATTTTTTCTCTGAGTGTAGTCTCTACGAAGGAGATGTTCATACTAGAGTTGGGCGCGTGTCGAATACAACACGACTCTAACACGAATGGCATATTTTAAAAGAAGTACGTTCAAAAATGCTGATCAGAAATATATATTTTGCTATTGGAGAAGCTTTCTTCTGCCTTATGAATAAAGGGTATTTTCTGATAAAGTACTAACCTACAGTTGTTTGCTTCTATTGGAAGATCCTGTAAAGATCTAGCACGTATGAAGAGTTTTACCTTTGCATTACTGTTTCTCAACTAAAATATGTATAGTAGATGTAGAATTTCCTTGATTTGGCTATCAAAAATAGTGTTCAACATTCATTTGGATCATTTCAATTGACACCCATTGAGAAGTAAAGACATTTGGTTTCACTTCTTTCTCTTCCCCCACAAGGACTGTTTTCTCTCTCTCTCTCACCAAACCCACTCACATAATTATTAGATTATTGTTTTTTCTCCCTAGCGTAACGTCTTTCCATATGTCACATGGCTTTCAGTTTATGGGAATAACGCACATATGTGCTGCTCTACTCAACCAAATGGAAATCACGCAGCGTTTGGCCCTCTGTACTACACAAGCATATATGAAAATAAACAGCAGGAAATTAAAAGGATCTACATATGTGTACAATGTATGTACATACACATACATAGTTATAATGAAACTTTTGCCGGACAGCAGCGACGGATATTTAATTGTTCTGGTAGGAGTAGGCGCATTAGAGGGGGAGGCAAATGTTGACGGTTTCCTAACAAAACCAAAATATGGGTGGGCGGGTTGACTTAAGAGTTCGAAGCAAATGTTAATCGCGTGCCAGTCATTGACATACTTTATGTCTAAGTAAATTATTTAAAAGGGCAAACAAGTCGAGCTAATGGTCAAAATGGGGTAAATGTCTGGTTTAAGTTTTGCGTGAGAATTAAGAAATCAGTTGACGACTGCGTTTTAATTGAATGAAAAACCTTTTCTCCATGTGGAAAAACTACCTCAAAGTCATCTCTTTCAACCACCTTCTCCCCACACCTGCCAAACACTTGACCTCGTTTTTGTTTTTGGACTTTTATTTTTGTTTGCATCTTTTCAGCTTCAGAGCTTCTTGACGTCTGTGCAAACACACGTGCGTTTCGCGGAGGTTCCAAAAATAAAAGAGCAAAAAAAAAAAAAAAAAATCTACAGACATTTATATTTTTACCATACAAGTTAACGGTGTTTTTTTTTTTATTTTTTTAGGTTTTTCATGTGTCTCTCTTTGGGTTTATAAACACATAAAAAAATATACATATAAAACCCCACACCAACCGAAACTGGTTAAGCTTTACTTTTCCGCGAATTTTTTTAGTTTTGAGTTGAGGTTTTATTTTATGTTTTCTTTTGAAGTTTGCTGCTGATTTCGTTAAACATGAAAAATTGGTGCCATTCAATTGACACATATCCAAATATTATGATTGTCAACAGGTGGAAACAAACGAATCACATCACAATCAAAGACTTGAGTGTGGATTAGAGAAAGAGAAACACCATTTCGGGGATATTTTTTTAAGTCAGCTGAGTCTTTTCTTAGTTAGACAAGCACAATAAATGCTCCGCCTTCTATACCTTTCCTCTATCAAATCTAGAATATTTCAATAGCGATAGGCATAGAAGGGTGCCAGAATTGTACGCCAGCTAAGAACATTTATCTTACTAAATCAGTGTTCACTTTTCACATTTCACTTTCGTTAAATCTTTGCGTTTTAAAACCCATTTTGGTACTAGTTTAGTCTTAAAATATTATCGCAAATAAATGGCTTTTGGAATGTAAAATGCTACATAGTTTGGTCACACTAACTGAACATTTTATCAGAAATAGAGAAAAGGTTAACTGTCAAGTGCTTTTCAGTGCTTTTTCGACCTTAAAGGTAATGGAAAAAGTAATTATTCTGTAAAGTGGCTTAGGCAGGCGGCATTTTTGAGGCTTAAACCCAACTAAAGACCCCGTTTAATTAAGCAATCCTTACATCGTTGCAGTTCATGCCTAGGTAGATAAATTCAAACGACTAATGCACTTACTTTGAAGTAAAATCCATTTGAATCAAGAACGAATATCTGTCTTTATATCATAAACCGAACCGGTTTCGATTCTATACGTTTGGAAACTTGCTTTACTAAAAGAAACCGGAATCAGAACCCTTAACCTTTTTAATGTCTATTTTTCGATACATTTAATGTTAAATGGATCTTAAATTTGCATCCAACGGAGCTGTAAAACATCCAAAGTATATAAATATGATATATTTTGATATCAAAAAAGAATTGGACATGTTTAGCATATTTTTACTATGTAGATTCTTAAATTTGCATCCAACGGAGCTGAAAATCATCCAAAGTTTATAAAAATGATATAGTTTGATATCGGAAAAGGATATAAAGAACTATCCATTCAAATTTAACATTTTTTGCCTCTGTTTTTTCTATGTAGCTTCCCAATTTGTGGGTACTTTTGTACTAGCCACTCACTGAGACTTTAATTTTTCCCTAACTCCTAATGGTGCAAGGTAAAAATCAACAAAATTTAGAAAAGCTATATGATAAATTCTTTTTCAATCGAACAATTGGTTACGGTACCTCCACAAGGGGACATACTTTAATTATTAAATTTCTCTAAAAGATTACGTTAGATGTTTACTAAGAAGAAAAGTTATGATGACCTAATGGGCTATTGAATGTCTTTAAGAGATGGTACTCTTCAGCCAAACCAGTCAAATGTGGTACCATTTAAAGATTCAATCATACCACATCATAAAGGCCATAAACTACTCCTAAATATGATTTATATGTAAAACTGGTCATGAGATGACAACTTTTATCAAAGATTTATAGATGTTAGATATCTATAAATCTTTGCTTATATTCGTACTTGAGCGTCTGATCAAGGGTTTCCCAAAAAGTTTGGTTTTTTTGAACTGTGTTATACTGGCTTTTGGTCACTCAAATTTAAAAATAACTCATTCTGCTTTAAGTTTTTGTTTGAAGTAACAGACTGACCTTTAAATCCCTTTTAAACTTGCTTTATACAATTCTATGGTCACACTAATTTCTTTTTTTTTGCAAATTACTTTAAAAGTTTTTATAACACATTTTTATATTATTTGTGCAGATTTTTGCATAGTTTTAGCCTTTGGTCACACTAATTTCTTAATATTTCTTCAAATTTTGTTGTAATTCTTTTAGTCAATCATTTTCGCCTCTTAATAGCATGAATTTACACATTATTATGTGGCTAACAGTGCAAACAGTGATATTTTTTCAGTTTTTAGCTAAAAACAAAGCCTTAAGACAACTCTCAGGTGACTAAAAATAGTACAATAAGTTAAAAAAAATGTATTTTAGTGAAGAACTCAAGTCAAGTTACGCACTAAATGGTACTGGTATTACAGTTTTTGAACTAGAACTTAACACAGTCTTGCTTTAGGAGTCAGTGACGACTCTAGGTGACAAACTAGTTGAGGTTAATTGATATCATTGAAATAGAATGAATGTTCCCCCGTGGGAAGTCATGTTAAAGTCAATGTCAGAAAGAAAAAGGCCACATTTTTCATACTCTCTTCTTCTAGAAGACTTGATTATGAAAATGAATCATAAAGTCAATCATTTATCACCTTTTGAAACCATTTCCTTGCCCGCTGAAAGCTTAATCCATAATAAACTGTCTTTAAAATAATATTTGGTCACACTTATTTGCCATAAACTGTTCTCTTAACACTAACTAATTGTCTCAACTTGTTTCAAAATATCCATTCACATTCCTTACAAATTTATAAGTTACTTCAAAGTCAATTTTGTGTGAAACAGATGCCTATTCCCAGGCGAGAATCTGGTATTTACTTGATTTTTTAATTAAAACATTCAACGCCTTCAAAAGAAACAACAACAGCAACAACAACATCGCCAATCAATTAACAATAAAAACAAAACTTTTTAATGGTCAACTTATGTACGCTTACTACCCCCCTCCCAACCCACCCCACACACCCAATTAGAATACATAGCAACACAATGACTTCCAAAAACAGATTTATGGCTTTTCTTGGCACAATTTTCGGCTTTTCAAAAAGCTTTATTATTTTGACACGAAGCACGCTTTCGGATTAATGGCCAATGGCAAATTAATAGAATTTCTTCCTCTGACACAAAATGTTGTAGTTTTGCATAGAAGTATCTGCTGGATACCAAACTGACAGCAGCAGGCAGACCTTCAAGCCAGCCATCATCGATGAATATAAAATATAAATACTAATAAAGAAGGAACAAAAAAAAAAAAACCCAGCTGGTCTAACAAACAACTCAAAATGCGCTTGAATCATTTCCTTTTCCGGTTTTGCGGCGTTTCTTTTGCAGTTCATTTTCTTGAAATTAATATTTACATATATTTTTTTTTTTTTGCTTGTGAATCTCTTCTGTGTTTATGTTTAGTATACATTATCGATTTGCATTTTTGATCAAATTTGAATAGCAATTTAATTTGCATATGATTTTTAAATGCGACCTTTTCGAAAGTACTGGGCGGTATCTCTAATGAGTAGGAAGCAGATGTCTAAAGGAAAACTAAAGGAAAAATGTTAAGATTCAAAGGACCGAAAATAGAAGCTTTGGCATGTTTATATACCCCTCGATTTTTGTTAAAATTAGGCAAAATAGTGTCAGAGCAAATAATATTATTAAATATCAATTTAAAAGAAGTCACAAATTTATATAATCAAAAAGGTTTTCTCACTAGAACTAACCATTGTTTTATAGGACATTTATATGCTATAGTCTTCTGATTCCAAAAATTCCTATAAACGAGCATCGCATTTGTGCCAAGTTTGCTGAAGATAGCTTTAAAAATAATCTATAGAATTTTAATATACCCTCTGTAATGCTATAAAACCTATGCTTCAACGTGGATTTGAACCTTCCACTTTCTAAAGTCTCCCCAATGGGCTCTAGGGCTTCTTGCTTCCACATTCTAAGGCAAAAGTCTTACCACAGGGTTTACGTTCTTTACTATGATTTGGTCGCTTACTCTCGCCAGCCCTTGATAGTCGTGTGAGCTAAGATGCAGATGTACATGATTTCAGCACTAGAGGTGAAGAGCTCAAATCTCAGAATCTCATCATAAATATTTTAACAACTCTTTTTAAGTAGAGTTCGATCGCTGATCTAAATCACTTCAGCCCGATGTTTATATACACAGATAAAAATAATGATACGATCTGAAGCTCAATGCTATATATTTCTTATCAATAAATCAACGGATATTATATACTTGAAAATTTTGAATTATTTGAGAAATTTCAAGCATTTAAAATCAATATTTTAAGATCAAATTGATACTTAATAATGTAATTTTGCTACTATATATAAAAAATATTTTGTTAATGACAGGCTAATCATCCTAAACAACCCGCACTTCACTTTGCTGTTTTGGCTTAGTATTAGAAATTGTTTTAGAGAATCAGAAAACAACGAATTCATTAATTTTTGTATTTCCATTTACTTTACTTTTAGAACCTCACTCAATACATATTTTCTAAACGTACCTCCATAATAATAATGAATTTTGAAATAAAGTGCTCAAATGAATCAATCCTGGCAAAGCGGTATAGAAAATATCTTATTGATCATGGATATTGTATAACAGTAGTCAAACTTAAGTTTTAACACATATATAAGCTTATTCAAGTTAATAGAAAAAAAATCGGATTTATAAATTAAGTGCCTGACATGAACTAAGATACACATATTGGTATCGAAAATAACCTATTGATATACAATTTCAGCTTTAGGTAGCATCAACACTTGAAGGGAGCTTACTATTTCCTCGACTCTTGCTCCTACTATTTCCTCGACTCTTGCTCCTTTATTATGATACGCCAAATGGGCTATCATGAGAGCCGTATCACTAAAGTTCAGCAGAAAGATGAGTGAAAATGTATAATTGATCAGAGAGCAAGTTCGTCTGCTGAACGCGGCCATTGATTAGGGCTTGGTTCTAGGTCGGCAAGGCTAAAATCGGAATCTTATAGCAAAGAGAAAAGGACACTTTCATATAAATTTATACAGAGAACCTCGAGCCAGCTAAACCAGCATTCTACAAGTTAGAAAGGTTGCCAACTATCAACTTTACACAGAAAAAAGATAAAATCGTCCTACATCTGCAAAAAGATCAACTTAAATATGAAATTTCACCCTATAATATAGCTATTTTATTACCATAAGGAAACGTTATATCTTTTTCATATCATTATGATACTATTTTAGATGAAGGCCGATTTGGTTTTTAAAAAAAATACCCATTTGTTACTAAATATTATGATCTATTCCGATTCCTATTCCGAATTCCGCGATGTTTGTTTAAACTTTTTAGGCGAATTTAAGTAATTTAGTTTACCAAGTGAAATAATTCCGCAAATATTTAGCGAAAGTGGATAGTCTGGCCTGTTTTGAATTGGAAAATGTGAAATCGAATTGAAAATTAGTTGCATATTTCATTTCTTAGCTGAACGTGGGTAAAATTTGATAAATTAAATTGAATAATAATTTGAAAAAGTAAATTCTTTCAGCTTAAAAATCAATAGCTTACAGTCTCGTTTCCATTCGGTGTCTTTTTCACAAATCTTTAAAATTTTAACGGCAACATTTTAGTTGGGAAAGTCTAAGTTAAATGGAAAATATAGCCTTAGGCCGAAATAGACTAAATTAAATTAAGGCCCATGTTCCAATGACAATTTGATAATTGTGTGTGTGTCAATTTTTTTCCATATAATAAGATAATAATAATAATCAAAATTGGAAAATATCTCTTGAACCCAAGAGCTTGCCTCTCTATGGTACAAATTTTCGTATATTCTTTGACAATTTAATATAATATTTCTTAAGCATTTTGAGTTAGCTGCCTTAACAGCTGATACAAAACCAATGGGGAATGAAAACAAAGTGGATAAAGGAATTTTTTTAAGTCATAAAGTAAGGTGAAAGCCGGATCAACTCTGTTAAAATGGTTTTAAAAACATAAAAATTATTTATATACCAACAACATTAACAAATATAATTAAATGTTTCCTCAAGCCATTTAGGCACTGAATCGGCGTATAAAAAGAAGAAAGCAATTTACTAGCTTTAAACTTAGCTCAAAAAATCGACAAAAGTAAACGTTTTTTTACAAGGGAATAGGCTCAGGAATCAAAGAAGAGTAAGAGAAAGCAATGTACTCAATTTTCAGTTACTGTTTTAGAATTCTCAAGCAGTTAAAGCAGCTTCTGAGTAGACTTGTCAACAGTCTGGAATATGAATAAGCTAAGGAATCAACAAGGCATATTCAGCACCAGTTGTAGCAGTCTGGAAAGCCTAGAAATAGCTATACAGACACAACCTGCTTACTATTTTCGAAGGGTATTATAATTTTTCCCAAAAGTTTGCAACGCATTGAAATATTCATTTCCGACCCCATAAGTTATATATATTCTTGTTCAGGGTAACGAGCTGAGTCGATTGAGCTTTGTCCGTCCGTCTGTCTCTCAGTTTTGCAGCTTTCGAGCTGAAACTTTGCACTGAGTCTTCTTTTTGCTGCACACTACTAATATGTCGGAGCCAAGCGGATCGGATGGCCATATCCCATAGCTCCCATAGGAATAATCGGTCGGAAAACTAGTTTTAGTGAGAAAATCTCTTTTCTTTTCAATGGAAACGTCTCCAAACTTTGCAGTCGTAGGTTTACTATGTCTTTTTATAATTCTACCAAGTTTAATTAAAATCGGACAACTATATGGTATAGCTGCCATACAAAAGATAGGTCTGAAAAACAGTCTTAGCTTGAAAAACTTTTTGTTTTTAATGGTAGCATCCTGCAATTTTTTTGTATTTGTTTGTTTCACATGCTTTCACTTGATTCTACAAATTTTTGTTCAAATCGGATGACTATATCGTATAGCTCCCATACGAACGATCGGTCGGAAAATGGAAAAAAGGGTATTTTTTAAAAATATTCGAGCGGCGAGCATTTGCAAGGGTATAAAAACTTCGTTAGCTTAGCTTTCTTGTTTTTAAATTAATTTGATAGAAAATCTCGTCTGACCAAGTCAACAGGTGATAACCACAAGCACCTGTCACTCGTTTAATCTGGGTTCAATGTCTAAATTCTGTTTGAATGCCAATCAATAAGTCTGTTGGTTGCAGCAGCATCTTCGGGTCAGACTACTACTGACTGGGTCATGAGTCATTCTGTTATTTTTTTTTGTTCAATTTTTTTTTCTAGGGTACCACCAGCCAGCCACCCTTAAAATTTGTACCACAAAACACAATTGTTTTTGCTTCCTTTTCTTTGTGTGTGTGTTTTTTCTGCGTCTGCTCAAATGCAATGCAAACAGGTTCGTTCCTCTTCTTGCCCATTGTCTGTGTTATCTTGTCAGTTGGGTGAGGAGTTTGGACAACAGATTTCTACCTGGTTGAGTTCTCCTGCAGCTCCTCAACTAGTTAGTAGAGTGTGTTGTGCATGTGTCTGTATGAGAGTAAGTGTGGTTGGCAATAATTAGCAATAGCTTGCCATAAAACTTGAGCTTGGAAACAAGTTTTTTTTTTTCTTTTTTGCTGTCTTGTTGCATCTTTCGCTTTCACATACCAAGGCAACGCGACTTTGGCTGTCAACACTTTCGCAGACAATTACCAGATGATTTTCCATGACTTTCCACAATTTTTCTTGTTACAATTTTTTTTTTTTTCTTCTTCTGTGATTAGCGCATTAGTTGAAGTTTCTTTTATGATAATGAATGTTGTATATATGTACATGCATAAAATTCAATTCAATTTTTATAGAATTTTTTGGCAATGTTTTCGTTGTGTTATTCCTGTACACATTGACAGCCAAGAAGAAATACATGTTTCCATGTACAAATCAATTTTGGTAGTACATTAGGGCCATTGGCATGACAACTGACAGACGGCCAATTAAAGAGCCCACATAATGTAAATTTTCACATCAACAATAATGTTTTTTTTTTTCAAATATTTTTTTGGGTACGTAACCCCACACTTGTGGGTGTAATTGGTGTGTAAAAAAAAAAAATACTACGTATATACAAATTGTTGTTTTGCTGCTAGATTTTCAAGTGTGTTTTGTATATTTGAATTTGTTTTGGTGGTGGCTTCAGTTGAAGTTGATGTAAAAAATTGAAATATTTATGGGGTGCTGAGGTAATAAAATTCGTGTTTTTTTCTTTTTTTAGGGGAAATTATTTTCACTCTTTAAATTGAGTAAAATTTCACACCAATGCCTGTTTCAAAATACACCAAAATCAGGGAGATGCTAATATATTAATTTAACCTGCAGTCAAATGGCCCACAATGTCTTAATTTTTGATAATAATCTATTAAAAGAGGTGGGAAATAAAGACTGGTTCGGTTCAGTGGTTCAAGCCGCTTTTAAGAGTCAGATTCGGTTCTTTACTTGGTTTTTATGGCTAGCTGAACCGCTGTTTCAAATTGGTTGAGTGGTTTACACGAAATTTTTCACATTTCTGTTATGATTTTTATTCGATTTTTAGCTCACTTTCGAAGTTTAATTCTTAGAAATCATTTGAAAAGCTTTTAAAATTCCGTAGATAATTCAGAATATCGATGTTCTAAAAAGGATTATTTTAAACCAGGGGTGCCCAACAACTTCCTATGAGTGCGTTTTACTCACACAAACAAAAAACCAAAATCAGAAACAACAACTAAAACAAGAAAACGAAAGAGAAAACCGATTACTGCCGGTTGTGTGGGTGTGCTTGTGGCTACAGCGCTGTCTGCGCGTATTGTTGTTGCCTTGAATTCCGCAGGAGCATAGTAGTGAAAGAGAAGAGAGACACAAACGCGTTGTTGTTGCCTTAATTCCGCAAATGCAGCCAGCCTATGCCTATGCCCTTGCGCATGGCTGACGCGTTCGCGCATTACAACAACATTGGCGCATGAAGCGTATAAAGCATGGGCATCGCTTTTTTAGACCGCAGCTAAAACATGTTATAAAACAATTTTCGATCAGCTGTTCTAGTAGAT
Organism: Lordiphosa andalusiaca; assembly: GCA_035044965.1. Taxonomy (NCBI): domain Eukaryota; kingdom Metazoa; phylum Arthropoda; class Insecta; order Diptera; family Drosophilidae; genus Lordiphosa; species Lordiphosa andalusiaca. Next base: position 224,815 of record JAWNNM010002824.1, read on the forward strand.
TATCGTATATCGTATCGTATATATCGAATATATATCGAATATCGTATACGTATAGTATAAATATCGTATCGTATTCATAAAGGTATAGTGTTATATTTATAGCAGATTTCTAATTTGTTGAAAATAAATACACATAAAATTCAAAACATTTTCTAAAATCTATATTTGAGTCGATAGGAACGATCTATTATATAGATTCTATATAATTAAATGTTTATATATTAAAAGGTCCATAAAAAATGTCAGCAGATGTACCGTATCACAGCTTTTAAAATGATGACAAGTCATTTTAAGCCTTTTAGGCGGTCTATTATCCGTTATGCATTATCCATTATACAAATTTATCCGATAATCGATAATAATTCTCCATTTTACGAGTTTCATAATCTGAAGAAGAGCGTTTTAGTTCTTAAAACAAGTCAGTGCTGCGAACCGAACCTGTTTTTTTAGAGGTTTTTGGTTTGGGTTTGCTTTTTCAAAAGGAATTTTGCACCTTTTAGCTCTACAAGTTTTGTAAGAAAAATTTGATCTAGGGTATTCTTACATACAGAACGAATCGATCTTAAATTCTTAAGTTCTCAAAATTTCTTCAATGAAGAAAAATATGTAAGATCATTGACAAAATTTTGTTAAAACAAAAGAGAGAGAGAGCGTTCTAGATTCAATACCAGCTCATTACTCATTAAAAGTTTGATTTAAGCATATAAAGCGACTGATCTAACTTCACAACAGCAGGGCATTGAATGCAAAGTAAAGTTTATTTAAAGATATCATTCATTCGGTGTTAGAACATAGTATTTAGTACTCATTTATTATCATAGATTTTTATCCAATTGTTATTTGAACTTCGAAGCACCTTAAAGGCATTTTTCTTAGTCGTAAATAAACTAGTTGTTCTTGAAATCATAAATTTGGTATTAAAAAAATAAGATCTTGAAGACATTTGTACTTAAATTAAGAATTTTTAAAAGAAGAATAGAATTTTCCATTAAAACTTTAAATTCTTCTTTCAAGCACAAAGTAAAATGCATTAGGGTAGATCAAAAAATTGCAAAACGTATGATTTTAAGGTTTTTTGGTTCAAGCCTTGGTTTATAACATTCGAGGTCTTTCAAAAATGTGTCCCCAATCTGGGTGTATTTGAACGAATTGTTTCAAATGCTTAGCTTCAATTTTGTTAAAGAGAAGCTTCCAATTTATCAAGCTATTTGATACTTCAATCTACCTATATAATCGTTGGATTTAAGACCAAGAACGAAGCGTTCCTTAAGGATAACACAACTGAAGAGAGTGAGTTTCAGTGTAGACCTTTGTTTTAATATTAGTGTGATGTGCGTATGCGAACAAACTTTCCACGGAGACTGCACACATATGTAAATTTGAGGGTCCACATTGCAAATTTGCTTTGTAGCTGTTACTCATGTAGATGTTCTGGGTCTTTTCATATTCGAAGTTAGATATAAATTTAAACCAGTCAAAAATTAATGCACAGAGTATTTAATATGCTCCTAAAAAAGTTAACTGAAGAAGAGAATAAAGAAAGAAAAAGAACAAGTCAAGAGAAGAATATAAGACCAAAGCTCTATCGAATTTATCTACCGTAGAGAGTTTTCTGTTACTCTTGAAATATGTAGTTTTTGGAACAGGTAAGCGATTTGAAAATCAGGAATCGGAACAGGGTTAAATAAAATAATATGATATTATACATAAGGGGACTATAAGGAGGGATACCGTGTCTTAAATTCAAATTCCCTTTAATTTTCGGATTTTTGCCTTTACAGAAGTTATGTGATTTGAAACCAAATAGGCTTGCCAAATCGCAAAAACTTTTAAAAATGCGAAATAAGTAAACAATATAATTTACTTTTATTTTGCCCTGACTTTCTGAGTACTTCTCATCCAAAACCTGTCACAACCGTAGCTTGTGATCTTCTCTAGAACACAAAACTATTCTCTACTTTCTTTTGATTTTATTTTCAATTAATCTATTTATTTTAATTTTATTTTCCGTGTCATTAGTTTGGTTTTTTTTTCAGGCAATTGCCATTGTTAATTACTCAACGAGTTTATTTTGGTGTAGCCTAAATTCAGGCGCCTAATGAGGCTTTAGGTAACACAAAAACTCTCTCTCTCTTACACTCACAGTAACTCACACACAAAGACATTAGTTAGCCTTAGCCTTACCCTTAGTTGCCTATCCACACAATTAATTTACCCGTGGACTCTGGGGGGACTCGCATTTAGTCATAAAGTCAGGGCCCCCTCTTGGTTTCGCATTCTTTCCTGTTTTTTATTTTCCTCTTTTGCTACAGTTTTTCTTATTTTTTTTTTTATACTTTTTTCATTTTGTTACTTGTTTTTCTATGGCATCGTCATTTGTTTTATGGTACATTAAAGTTGGCAAAATGGCAAATTTTAATGCCATTTTATGCAAATAAATATATCTACATATGTCGGTACAAATGTGTGCGGTCAGATGGGCAGACACATGCCGGCAAGCATTCCAATGTTATTTTTTAATGAGCCAGGCGGAGTTATGGCCACTTTACAGTTGCTTTTTCTAATATATATATATTTTTTCCTATAATTTTTATTTCTTTGGGAAATAGTTTGGCGTCGATAGAAATTATACTGAGGATGGAAAAGTTACTTTCTAAAAAAATAAATGTTAAATCCGAAAATTGTTTGAAAAGTGGTTTGATTACCAACATTCTGGTGGAAAAGTCTGAATAAAATTGTCATAAGGTTAATCTCTGACTTAATTTATGAAGAGCCATTAGTTGAAACCAAAAATTTGAAGGAAACTTTGATTTATCTTCAATTAACTTAGATGATAACGAATTTTCCAAATCGTTTCTTGAAAATAAAAAACTTTACCAATTGCAATCAAATGCATTGGTTAACAAAAGAAGATCTGAAAGTGTTAACCACCAGTCAAGGGATTGCATAGAAGATTACAAAGCTAAATTCCTATGAAAATTGATATGCGATTCGGCAAAAAAAAACTTCAAAACTTCCCACAATTTGTTAAATAAAAGGTTCCTGACTTTTGCACATATTTGATAATACGAATTATTGATCTATTCGCCGAAGTAATGATGAAGATTGCATGAACTATAGACAATTTTAAGGGAAAACCAATATTTATGATGGGCAGCACTGGCTGTAACAACGATGGGCAGCACTTTACTCTTTTTAAAACTTTTTTTTACAAACTTTGTCATAATCGTAAACTCTGATCGACTCTGAACTAAATAATGGGGAATATTATAATTTAATTCTCATATCTTAGCAATTTTTTAGGGAATTTGTAATAAAATCTTTTACATAAACTATTTGTTGCTCATTTTCAGTTACTCAAGCTCATTTTGATTTCTCAAAAGATTCCTTTAAAACTTTTAACACAGATTTTAGTTAAATTTTTAAGAAATGAAAGTAAAGAAAGCCTTATTTGTTGATTTCCACTAAGAATATAGTACTTGTTTCTAATGGGAACTGCTTGAAACTTTTACCGGAGACTAGTTTTAACTTTTTAACTAGTATTTGTGAATTTTAAGAATGGTTGTAGTTTTAAAAGCTGAGTTACTTGAGGCCACTCTGGGTGTTAAGTGGTATTTTTAATTTGCTACTCAAGAGATTTCTCTAATACTTAAGCTAATTTTTATAATTATTTCTAAAACTAAATTTAAGACGAGATTTTTAAGGATTTTTCATAAGAATATAGTACTTGTATATAAAGGTACGCTTGAAACTTTTATCAGAGACTTGTTAGCAGCTGTTTTTAATAATTTAAAATTTTAGAAATGGTTGTTGGTCTAGAAGCTGAGTTACTTGAGGTTACTTTGTGTCTTAAGTGAAATTATTAGTTCTCTTGTCAATAAATTTCTTTAAATCATTTACTTTTTTTTCAATTATTTCAAAAATTAAAGTCAAGGCGAGTTTTTTTAAGGATTTTCCATTAGAATATAGTACTTGTTTCTGAAGGGATCCGCTTGAAACTTTAACCAGGGACTAGTAATAAGCTGATGTTAATAATGGGAAATTTTAAGAATGGTTGTTGGTCTAGAAGCTGAGTTACTTGAGGTCACTTTGGGTTTTAAGTGGAATGTTTAGTTTGCTACTCAAAATATTTCTATACAACTTTGTATCAATTTTCAAATATTTCGGAAACTTAAGTTAAGACAAGTAATATATGATTTTTCACTTAGATTTCCCTAAGCTTTTTTTTATCTATTTATCGATTATTTGATGTATTAAAGCTAATACGAGTTTTTGCAGGATTTTCAATTAGAATATAATATTTGTATTTGAAGAGATCCGCTTGAAACTTTTACCAGAGACTAGATTTCAGCTGTTCTTATTAAATGAAAATTTTAGAAATGTTTATTGGTCTAGAAGCTGAGTTACTTGAGGTCACTTTGGGTATTAAGTCAATTTAATTCCTTTAAATCTGGATGGGTTTTAAGTAGAATTCCAGGTTTGCTAAGCCAGAGATTAAATTACAACATTTATGAGAGCTGTTTTAGTTACTATCTGTGTAATTGTATTAGCCAAATGGGTTTTCTTTCAAATATAGTGCTGTTTTATAAAGGTAGCCCTTTTGAAATTTGACCAGTTTACTATTTATTGTCTTATATTTTAGGTTTCAACATTTTAAGCATGTTTTTTTGAGACTATAAAAGTGTCTGCACAACAATTTTAACCATAGAACTAGCTAAACTACATAAATATACTAACGAGTATTATCAAAATTCAGTATATTCTCCTAAATTTCAGTATTTCCTCACTTCCCCCACTGTACACACATCGAAAATTTTCCTCAATCAAAAAAACCCCAATTGTACATTCACGTTTGAGACCACAAAATGTTTTTTCAGCTATATTTTCTGTTTTTTCGAAAACGAGTTTGTACACCTTCAAAATATTGGTTTTCCAACTTACCATGTGCATCTATATAATGCGCCAATTCAGCTACTAATCCACAAATATCCATGAGATGTGCGCCAAACAAAAAATAATAATAATTATTCTCAAGGGTTTTGCTCTTTTGTCACACTATTTCTGAGATAACTTTTAAACACTTTTGTTGTTAAATATATGTATGTGCTCGTATGTATATTGTAAATGGGATCACTTTTCTCATATGGTAAACACAACGACACACGTTGGAGGCCAAACAACAGGACCTGGCGTATGTGTGTGTGTGTGCGCGGGGATAACAGACCGAGACTAGACGTCTGAGGCTATGAAGACATTTGCTGTCCCTGCCCCTCTGCTGCTGCTCTGCCAGTCCCCCCCCTCTTTGATTACGTCGACGAGAAGATAATAATACTGCGTGTTGATGTCTGATAGTTTCTTTCTTTTTGTTGTATTTTGTAAAAACACTTTATTTACACTGGTTTTGGTCTAACAATTTATATATTCTTGAGATATTTTTGTATACATCTTTCTGCGGGTTCAGCTACAATGCCTTTGCACTTTCTGCGTTTTTTGTTGTTGTTGTTTGAATTGCACTTGTTGGGTTATTTATTTATATTATTTGTAATTTTTATTTGTAATTTTTCATAACAATTTTTTGTGTAGAGATATATATTTTTTTTTTTGGTTGGTTGGGGAAACCTTTTTATTTTGTATTTTATGAATTGTTGTTCAGACGAACGAACCACAAAACGTACCACGTTACGTTAGCGCTACGTTACGTACGAGAACCGTTAACGACAAAGTCCAAACAAATACTAAATCAATGAACTAAACGTACCGAAATGTTAACCCAATGTTAACGACGGCGTCGCTCTGTCGTGGCTGGAAACTCACCACCCAGCAGAAGTCAGAGCGAGAGAGGGAGAGAAGTCGAAAGCGGAATCAACGCTAAAGTTAAATGTGAAGCGTTATGCTCGTTAAGCACTCACTCACACAGTTGCACACACACATATACTGAGGCGGCTTGAATGAAAATGCCGATGCAATCGTGAGATTCTCTCTCTCTCTCTTTGGTGGGTAATGTGCATGTGGGTGTTTATATTGTTCGCTGTGTGTGTGTGTGTTTGAGAGAGAGAGAGCAGCCCACATTCTTGGTGTCTGTGTGTTTGTATGTTTGTCAGTGCCATCATCGCTTTCCTTTATTTGCCTCCTTTTATTTTCTGTTTTCTGTAGTTTTTTTTTTGTCGTTGATTTTTCGTCGTTGCTGTCGTCGCTGCTTTCGGGTGCACAAGTGCAAATTCACACGTACATTCAAAATATGTGCTGCTTGCACAGTGACACCAGGCTATTACGAATGCTGGTGAAATGTTTGTAACCTTGCCGAGGGTAATATTAGAGTTAAGTGAATGGACTTGGCTTATTTGATGATTCTTAGTTACTAAACGTGGGCGTCTTCTTTGAAATCTCTTGGTGGTTATGTTAAATTAGACTAGATAGAGTTCTTCATAGAAAAATGCTATATGTGCAAAATGATATATATATGTCTAATATGAGAGTTAAGTGAATGGAATTGGCTTATTTGATGATTCTTAGTTACTAAACGTGGGCGTCTTCTTTGAAATCTCTTGGTGGTTATGTTAAATTAGACTAGATAGAGTTCTTCATAGAAAAATGCTATATGTGCAAAATGATATATATATGTCTTAAAAGTTGCAGTATCAGAAAAAGTGAAAAAAAAACATATTTAGGCACTTAAGCACTGAGTATAAGCAGTAAAACAATGGAAAAACGATACAAAAGCTTGAAATATCGTTGAAAATGCCTGAATCGTCTGGGAAAAATTTCAAGAATGGCTTTTTTCGAAAAATATTAGTTCTAAGACTTCGAATTTGGACGGACATTACAAAAACTGAAGGGATCCCAGTTATCCACGGGCAACTAGTTACAAAAGGAACCATGGCGATGGATCGCTTATGATATGGGCTGCCTTAATCGCTAAATGCTGGCACAGCGCTTCTATATGATATTGACATCCGATCCCATCAAATAAAAATCACAGGGATGAGAGATCCACTTATAATAAATTAATTATAAGTGTAAATGTTCTCACTAACGCGTTGGTGGCACATTGCAACTAAAATCAAGTTCCCCTCAAAAAAAAAAAAGTTCTTGAAGTGAGAACATTGTACCTCAAGTGAGAAAACCCGCTCTGCCGAGAAACTCTCAGCTAGTTACAAAATACAAGACACCCAGTTGTTAAGCAACTAGTATTTAATTGGTAGCATAAAAGCTAGTTTAAAGTGAGTTAAGAGAATAGGAAGCTGAAGGACTGAAGACTCCGTTTTCATCAGATCCTTCATTTTTGAGTTTATTCTCAATCAACATGCTCACCGAGTTTGAGAATTTTATCATCTATTGGAAAAATTCATGATCTTTGAAGTGATTTTTTGCTATTTTCAAACTTGAAAAGTATTCTAATTCAAGACAAACAAGTATATCTGTTTGGAGAATCTTAAACAGTTGGAAAAATCACTTTAAAACGAGAGTATGGTAAGCCAAAAGTAAGCTTACTTTTACTGAACATAGAAAAAATGTCATTAAAAGGAAAAATACATGATCTTTGAAGTGATTTTTTGCTATTCCCAAACTTGAAATATGCTTCGAGAATCTTAAATAGGTGTAAGATCGCTTTAAAAAGAGATTATAGTAAGCCAAAAGTAAGCTTACTTCAGCGTACAAATGATCTTAAAGAAAAATCCTATTCGATCTTGAAATTACAAGGTATTTTGTTTGAAACGAATCACTTTCGTTCTCATTCTGGGTTTTATAGACGAGGGGAAAAAAATGTTCTCGAACAACACTCGAAAAACAATGATGGGATGCAGAAATTTGGGTTCTTAGAAGTAAAATTCTAGTTCTTACCGAACTTCTGACATCAAATATGTATAATCCAGGTATGAAAATCTCGAATTATTCTCTTAGTTTCTCTTTCACCAAAGTTTGATGCCACATTTGATTCAAAAACTGCATTATATTTCCTTTTTGGAAAAAGATATCTATCCAAAAGGGTCTGTTTCTCATTGTACTACAATTTGGTGCTACATTTGATCTTAAAATTGCCTAATCTTTCCATTTTTTGAAATAAAGATATGCATCCAAAAAAGATTATTATTGAACCAACTTCCTAATATTGTAATTCCCATTTAAACTTCCTAATACAGCCTGTCAGATATCAGTCGAGATAAACTCAACTCTCTCCAGTTGCATATGTGTGTGTTTGTACCTGCATTTTATGTCAACAAATTGGACTAATTCCAATTCGATAAAACTGAAAACAGAGAATTGTTTGCCTTAAAAGAAATCGAGAATCGAGAAGAGCAAACGAAACGAAAACGAAGTACACAAGTATCTATGCGTACGTAACGCAGTCTCAGTCTGAGGCGTATAAATTGCACATTTCAAATACATTGTGGTTAAAATGTAAGCAACACACAGATACGTGACTGCAGATAACTCCCCCTCAACCCACCTCAGTCTATTTATATATATATGTATGCGTGTGCAGTTAACACTGAGCAAGTTCAAGTGTAGAATGCAATAGAGCGCTGCAATGAAAGAAAGAGCGAGTGCGAGAGCGAGAGCGAGAGCGAGAGCTCGCTCTCTACGCATACGCATAGAAAAGCCGGCTAGGCAAGGCAAGGGCAACATTTAAGTTGAAGAGAGGGGAACTATGGTGAATTCCGCACTTGGGGTTGGCTAGACACATTGAACCACAAAAGTTCAAGATGAAAACAACACACAAAAATATCAACAATGACAGCTGAGTAGTTGGCCAGGGAACAAAACGCTCTCTCTCTCTATATATATATATAGATATGTCTCTGTTTCTCTCTCTCTCTCGTTTTCTCTGCCTATCTCTCATTATGGTTGCTGTTACCCATACAAATACAGCTGCCACCCATGACTGCCTCTATGATTTTTCATACTCCCCCGCACCATCCTTGGTGCTCCTGCTCCTGCTGCTGCCCTGCCGCTGCTGCTGCTGCTGCTTGCTTCTTGGCCGACTGCCAAACGTTGCTTTTGCTTTGCTTAGTTCAGTAGTACACTGGAGCAGTGTCTATGGGTATGAGTGCAACAGTCAGTTGGTGTATCTGTGTGCGTGTGAGCGAATTCGTGTTTGTGTGGGTCTAGTGGGGAGATGGGGGAGTCGCATGCACAGCATTTTGTTGGGGTAGTTTGCCGGCAAAAGGTAAAAAGCAAAGCAAAGTGTAAGCGCCATGGAAATATTAGCTGTGGGGGCGGCTTAACAACATTTGTTAAGTTTTTGTCAGTTAAAAAAAAAAAATTACTAGATCTTCTTCGGTTGGGATTCGAACTCGCAAGTAACCTAACTTCAGTTTAACCTAAAGTTCCCTTCGAACTTTATTATACCCGCTACTCGTAGAGTAAAAAGGGTATACTAAAGTCGTGCAAATGTATGTAACAGGCAGAAGGAAGCATCTCCGATATCATAAAGTATATATATTCTTCATCAGCATCAACAGCCGAGTCGATATAGCCATGTCCGTCCGTCCGTCCTTCCGTCCGTCCGTCCATCTGTATGAACACCTAGATCTCAGAGACTAGAAGAGCTTGTATTGTCTGTAGGCAGATCAAGTTTGTTTCAAATTTTGGGCATCGCCCCCTCCCGCCCCCGCAATACAAAATGTTGAATATCTCCTACAATTTGTAAGCTATCGAGCTCAGATTTTGCAGTATGATGCATGTGGCCAATATGTACAATCTCACAAATTTTCATAATAATGGCAGAGTAAAAAAAACGTTGCATACTTATCTGAGCCGCATGAGATTATTAAACACTAATTGCCTTGAGTAACGCGTATTTCGAAATCGGGCAGGGCCGACTTTAACTGACGCTCTCGTTTTTTATTGGCCGCGTTCAGCAGAAGAACTAGCTCACTGATCAATTATACATTTTCACTTAGAACTCCAGTGATACAGTATCTTGATGGCCAATTTGACATATTATGATAGAGGAGCATGTTTCGAGAAAATGGCCGCGTTCAGCAGAAGAACTTGCTTACTGATCAAGTATACATTTTCACTAATCTTTCTGCTGAACTCCAGACATACGATATTATGATAGCCACATTGACGTATCATGATAGATAAGCATGTATCGAGCAGATATTACGCTCCTTTCAAGTTATACATCTACCTACAACTGCAATTGTATATCGATAGATTCTTTTCGATAACGATATGCGTATCTTGCTTCATTTTGTGTATAAGTAAGTATTTTTAATGCGCGATAAATAATTTGAAAAATCGAAAAAAAATATTTTATTACTTAAGTTTGACTACTTTTATGCAATTTATGCAATGTTGACACGAAGCTGCGTAAATGTCTGCTCCATTTTTAAAAAAATGCGTTTTTAATTGATTTTTCAAAAAATGTAGCACTATTAATAAATATTTTTTTTTTCTGATACCTGCTCAGCGATCAATACTTCTGCTGAACTTGGCCCTTATTTATGGATATTGGCCCTTTGTCAGCTCTGCGAAATAAGGCCCCAAATAATTATACAGACAACAACACCAACGATGTTTAATAGAATTTGGGTTGCTATTTCCATTTTTGGGGCTTTATTTCTTGGAGAAAAATGCGACTTTGATGCAAGTTTGCGTGAGATTATATCAGGGATGCAATCCGGTACAGAACCGAACCGCGAGTCAAACCTGCATCTGTTTAGAAATGCCGAACCGATCTTAAAACCGCCAAATAAACCGGTTCGGTTCGGTTTAATTTATTAATTGGCACTACATTGCAGATGTATGTATGTATATTGCTTTCCCATTCTATATGATAATCCTCAAACAGTGATTGAGACGGCAAGAATATTGAAAGGTAAAGATTTTGAATAATAGATATAGGGTCAAGCATTTCTAGTTGGATTGTACAACGCTTGAATACTAAATATGAAACACTGAACCGAACCGAAACCGCGAATTGGCTTCATTGGAAAATCATATTTTAAACCGAACCGTTGGTTTAAAAACTGCATAAACCACTGAACCGAAACAGTCAGAGATACCGATCGGTTTGCATCCTCGGATGAACTCAATGCGAAGCTAAATCATATCCAAAGATCGGAATCAAATCAATCTTTTGGGGCTTGGGAAGAATGCAAGCGATAGAATTACATAACTTATTGGACTTCTGGTTCAATTCCATAAACCCCATGATCCATTACATAACATCTCCAATTGCATCCCCCATAAAATTAGAATTTTGAATACAATTTCCGGTTGACATTGCCAATTTCACTTTTTTGGATCCTCCCAAACCAGAAACAAGTAACACAAAGCTTATCAAGTATATAAATAGTATTTCCAACACCATTTCAAGGGTATTTAACAAATAAACATGACAAATTCAAAAGGCATCAATCGAAGCAACCGCCGCCGTGGGTAGTTCTCGTCGTTGTAACTCACAGATACAACTTGTATCTGTGTATCTAGTATATATATATATGTATAATATCTATGCAATCGGCTGGCTAATGTATCTGTGTGTGTGTATTTTAGCTGCGGCTAGAAAAACTTGTCTACACGCCGTGTCGTACAAGCTGCAAAATTTATGCGAAGACACACAAATCCACTGAACGAGAGACCGACAACGAATCTCGTCGTGGTCGTCGTCGCCGTCGCCGCCGCCGCCACTGCACCCCCGCCCACCACCGTCGCACCCAGCCAGCCCCTGCACATAAAATGCACATAATAATAATTTGTTGGATTTTCTTTTTTGCCCACTCTGGTGGCGGCTTGCCTTGTTTGGCATCGAGACAGAGAAAGGCGCAAAGACACGACTCGACAACGAAGGCAAAGTCAGGTTTAATGTCGTTCAGGCGGCCAGGCATTTTGCAGTTGAGGTAGTCGTCGTCACAGCCAGACAACATGGAAAAGTGGGCTGAGGCCGATGATGCCGCCGGAGCCGATGTGGCCGTTTGTGGGCAACTACAAGACGGAGCGGACCCTGGCTGGTGGGGGGTGGGGGGGGCAAATAATAGTCAAACATTGGTTCGTGGTGGTTGGTTGGTTGGGCAGGCGGCGGCGTCTATGAATGGGGAATTGGTGGAATACAAGTGGAGATGGAGTGTGCAAGTACATATATGTGTATGTATGTATGTGGATATAGCTATATATGTACTTGGTGAACATATGGGCGGTGAGAAGGCCACCTGATTTACAGTGGGGTAAAGTTGTGTTGGGGGCTAAAGTGAGAAAAAAATGTGAACAATTATGTTAAAACCAGGAATGCAAACCGGTTCTGAGCTGAACCGGTTTTGAACCGAACCGAACCGCTTATTCCCGCTGGTGAACCGAACCGCAAACCGAACCTGCTTCCTTTCAGAATTCCTGAACCGAACCGAAAACCACAAATAAAAACGGTTCGGTTCGGTTCAGTTCTCTGACGAGTTTTAACGAGAATTGCTTTCCTCTAGCCAATGATTTTGATTAATTAGGAAATTTGAATCGTTTCCCGAAGATAATTTTCAAACATTTCGTTCGACCCTCTACATATTTAGCGTTGTCGCATCGATATAACTTTTAAGGATCGATATAACTTCTGCCTTTTTTCCGCCGATCTCTTAATTTACCTGTCATCAATCTAAATTTGTAATTTCATTAGACAATATTTTCAATTTTCTGTGGTACTTCTTAACCTTAATTCAATCTTAATCTGCCAATAAATAAGGTCATTCCTCCAGGAACTGATAGACGAGTCCTGGGAATCCGACATAATAATCTTTGCAGATTTCTCTAAGTATTTAAAAGATATTCGAATGGATTATAGGAATCAAATTTCAAAAATGGTCGAAAAGCCGCTTCACCGAAATCATATTTTATAATTTGCCTTTGTGAACCACTGAACCGAACCGAAACCGTGGTTTATTTAACTCCAAAAACCATGTTTTGAACTGAACCGGCGGTTTAGAAACTGAACCGAACCAGTACTTATTTTTGAGTGGTTTGCATCCCTGGTTAAAACAACAGTTTTTAGTTGATTACAAGTATAACCACACCAAAAAACCGAAGAGGCGCAGCTAAAAGTCTTTGAAATACCATTTAAATACTTTTAATATTCTCAAAATAAGTTCAAACCGTTCGTTCTTAAAGTACTCACTCATTTCTAATGCCAGCCCAAAAAAAAAACATTCTAGAGAATTTCAAACAAGTACAATACGTTCTTGGCTTGATCCCAGACAATTCTAAAGCTATTCCCACTTTGTGCTTAAATGAGATCTCTGTATTCAACCAGAGAAATGTTCAAGGGCCATAAACAAACAGCAAGTTAGAGCCACTGTAGTTCAGAAATTTACAATTACTTTAGAACAAAAGTGTTAGAACCAGTTGGGAATTTGAAGAACTAACTAATTCGTATTTTCTGTTGCACTCTTTGTGGAGTCTATTCTATAATCAATCTAACATATGTTAATACCCTTGCAGAGGGTATATTAAAATTGTCCAGATGTATGTAACGCATAGAAGGAAGCATTTCCGACCACATAAAATATATTCTTGATCAGCATGACGAGCTGAGTCGATTCTGTCAGTATCTTCTCTGTCAGTTTTAAAGTTATCGCCACCAAACTTTGCACGAAGTCTTCGCTGCACATTTATCAGAACCGGCCGGATCGGTTAACTATAACATACAGCTGCCATAGGAACGATCGATCGAAAAACTAGTTCTAGTGAGAAAAACTTTTTTGTTTTTAATGCAAACGTCTCCAAACTTCGTATTTACTAGTTTTTAATGCTTCTCCATGATTCTGCCAAAGAAAATTACTTCTTTTTAGGCCGCTTTTTCATGAACCTGGAGAGAACAATCGTAAAATAGACTTAGAAAATAATTTCCTAATATTAGAAATTTATTTTTCTTTGATTAAGCGTAATTTTTCTAGATATTTTCGTAAAAACTTTCTTAACAATTTAGAAATTAGCCCTAGAGTACAGAAAAAATAGTTTAGAAAATCGCGCAAAATTTAGAAAAATACAAAAAGACACCGCTTGTAATTCTCAAGTACGTACTCACTGATTTTTTAGTTTATAAGTGCTTAACCATTGACTGCGTTCTTTACTGTGTCTTACGCGAATGCTTGAAATAGTCGAGTGCGCTGAGATGCTGTACATGTTGAACGTATCCCCGAGGTACCCAGTTTAAGTACCAGACAAGGTAAAGTTAAAATAATTATTATTAACTAATTTTGTATGTGTTTAAAAAAAAAAAAAGATTTTGGTTGAACCTAGGGTGGAATTAGATGTGGAAAACAATAAGTATGATGAGGAGAAGGGGAGGGTTACTACGCGTTTCAGTGCTGTCCCCTTATACTTCTCCTCCCCTCAACTGCCCGCACTTCATTGCCTCTCTAATACTTACACTCCAAAAAAAAGATCAATTCGAAACGGGACTAAAAACAGGGTGATCCCGGATATTCTTGAGCAGATCCTGGAAAAGATTGATTTCCACTTTCTTTTTTTTCATCTCGAAAGAAAGGATCACTTCAAGCCTGCTCCGGGATTTCCATGTTTTTTTTTCCCCCGATTTCTGATTATTTTTTTCGTGTAGTTAATATTTTTTCATGGTTTCAAATGTAGACCCAATTTTTGCAAAATTAAGAAAATTGGAAAATGTTTTTTGCAAAACTATGAAAATATTTTCTGACTTTTTTCTTAATTTTAGAAAACGTTTTTCAAAAAAATTTAGAAAATGTTTTTTGCAAAAACTATGAAAATATTTTCTGACTTTTTTCTTAATTTTAGAAAACGTTTTTCAGAAAAATTTTGGAAAATATAAGTTTTTTTTTTTTTAAATAGAATTTCTTATTCTAAGCGCGTTTTCACCTATTCTGTTTTTTGAGTGTCCTTAAAACCAGGGCTGCAAATCGGTTCGGAGTCGAACCGCTACGGAGTCGAAGACTACAGGTTTCTTGGGGAGTCGGAACCGAACCCGAACCGGAGCAACTAAATTGTATAAAGGGTTCGGTACAAAAATGTTTCTCTTTCACTTTCTTATAAATGGTTTTAGATAAACGCTCTCACATTTTAAGTTCAGTCCCAATTCTAACATCTGTTTTTTTTTTTTTGATCCATAAAACCAAATATTTTTGACCTTGGAACAAAAACAGCAATAATAATGTCTGCATCACGGTTTCGAACCTGAACCTCGGTCCAGCGACCTTCCGAACAAGCTCCGTGAACCCGAACCCAAAATATTACGTGGTTTCGAGCCCCGGAGTGAACCCCTCCTTAGTTTTTTGAAGTTTGCAGCCCTACCTAAAATAGGTATATTATAATGATAATGAGACCTAATTTTTGCGTTTTCGCTCCAAACACTTGTAAGTATCTCAAAAACTGTCAGTTCACACTACATGGCATGCCTATCGCGTGTGTCTCTTGCACATTTAAATGCATTCTTCTTATCACTTTCATTTCGTTTGTTGAATGGCGGGAGGTCTCCAATTGACCGCATTAAATGGGGAAAAAAAAGACAACTTTTGATGCCATTTGAATTTTTATGTGCGTGCATTTTGTGTTCACTTAAATAAAATTCAAGTTGGCTGCCGTTCGTTTCGTTTTTTTCTTCGTTTTTGATTGCATATTGACATTTCAATTGCTTTTTATCAGCACAATTTATTTTTTCAAGTCTGCTCATAAAAATACAAAAAAAAAAAAACTTGTTCATATTTACCCCAAGGCAGTAGAAATTATACAAAACTCACCTGGAACGAGACAAAAAGAGAAAGAAACAAATTAGTTAGATCACAACAAAAATTCAGAAATTAGCAACAATTCTCGAGGTTTTTAACATGTTTGTGTGGTTTTTCTTCTTTTTAATACCAAAAAAAAACCTTGGAAAAGTGTTTGAGGCATGTGAATAACTGCAGTTTTTTTTTTTTTTCAGTTTCCCCCCTCTCCGCCCACCGGCCACAAGTCGGTTGTATTAAAAGCTGTCTGGAATTTGATTAAACTTAATTTACCGAGTCTGGGTTTCTCTCTTCAGTCCACATTGATGATTTAGATGATTTATGCCATTTGATTATTTATGATGACTTGCGTGACATTATTTCATACAATGAATGTGCCAATTTCGTGTCGAGGCATTAGAAATCATATATATAACAAAAAAAAAAAAAGTGTACACAGACGTAGAATAGGACAGACGACTTTAATGCGTTGTGACAGCTAAATCAACGTTTGCATTTTAAGCAGCCCAAGCCCAACCGGGCCCGAGTTTGCCTTTGCGAAATTCATTTCCTATCAAATCGACTGGCACGTGGTTCACTTCAGGATTAGGGATGAGTGCGTGACACTGCTGGCCCTGCACTAAGCTTGTTTACTTTCCAATTGCACACACCTCGCCCACATTTGGCCTTGAATTTGCCAAAGTTGGCGGCGGGTCAAGTTAGCACGCGCCAAAGATTAAGGGCTGAGGATGTGGCGCAATATGGCCGGAAGCAAAAACAAAAAACAAAATTCCAGGAAAATCAACAGAAATAGCCATGCAGATATTGGTTGCACTTGTGGCACAGAATCCATGTTCCTCACATAACTATATTTTTAGACTGCACATATTTAAACAGGTGTAAAGTCGCTGTGGAAACCTCACATTGTGTGCAAATGTTAAACCATTAATTAGTTAAGAATTTGTATTTTTATTTTTACTAAAAAATTGCATTGAAATTTGAAGAAAATGTAGGGGGGAGATTTGTTTAAATTGTTTCAAAATTTATAAGAAAACAGAAAAAACAAGTAAGGGCGCTGCAGTCGAGTTTCCCGACCACAAAATACCCTGTTCATTTGTTTTCATTTAATTGTTTTTGAATTTAACAAAATTATCCCAAAAATAGGCAACACTTTTTTATAGTCCTGACCAACAAGTGGGGGGGTGCTCTTATCAGCTCAACTGTTTCGCTTATAACTCCGGTGTTTTTTGTCCGATCTGATTGTACTTTTCAGAATAGATAGATATTGGGCCTAGCTTGATGTATATTAAACCACGAGGCTCTAACTTGAAAATTGTGGATCTGACGGCTATTTAGGTCTAGGATTTCTAGAGGAGGTCTAGGTTTTTTGGGGATAAAAGGGGGACGGGGTGGAATTTTTCAAATCTGAAACAAACTTGATCTGCGTACAGCATAAATCTACCTTCGTGCAAAAATTTGTGGCTCTATCTCTTATAGTCTCTGAGATCGACGCGTTCATACAGACAGACAGACGGACAGACGGACGGACGGACAGACGGACAGACGGACAGACGGACAGACTGACAGACGGACATGGCTATATCGACTCGGCTGTTCATGCTGATCAAGAATATATATACTTTATGGGGTCGGAAAATTTTCCTTCTCCCTGTTACATACATTCGCACAACTTCATGATCCCCCTTTTCCCATTTTCAATGGGAACAGGGTATAAAAATGATGATAATTTTTCATATCTTTTGAATGATTTAAAGGATATCCAGTCCAAGAGGATAGGGGGGGAAATCATCCCATGGATTTGTTTAATTTCTTTTTGATCTCTGTGTATTTTAAATATCTTTAAAAAAAATTTAGAATAGTCTTTTCAAATGTAAAATTTTACATTTTAAATTTCAAAGAAAAAATTTAAATTTTTTGCTTTAATAACCTTCTGTCAGGGTCTTAAGTTTCTTTAGTATTCAATCTCTACACTTTGTAGTCTTTTCTTTAGCACTGAAAAGTATCATTTGGTACATATTTAATATAACGAAAAATAATTCTTCATTAGAAGGACTTAATTGTCTAAAAACTTTAAATTTTCTGGATAATTTTAAAAAGATTTGGCATTAATTGCCTTATTAGGCCATATTTATCGATATAAGTGTAGAATTTTGAGAGATTTCTTATAATTTTAAGGGGTTTAAGTATTTTTTTTTTTGAATAACATTTCAAATTTAGAGACTTAAATCCGACTTCCCTCTACATAGAGAAAAAAACATCAATATCAATTTGATCTGCGCTGGTGATCCATTCTTGCCAGCACTGCCACAAGCTTGCTATGGGCATCCCTGATATATACAGCCATGCTCCTATTTTCGCTTTCGCAAAAACTTTGCGATTTGATCACCAAATCGTAAAAGTTGGTGCTCCAACATTAGGAAATCGCAAAGTTTTGCCGTTTTTAAACCGGCGACATCTGAGTCCGTGAAATGAAAAGTAAATGTAAAATATAGGTTGATGCACAAACAGACAGCCCACGGAACTATTTTTATTCAGTTCTCTAAGCTTTTTAGATTTGTCTTACGGACTCTCCCACTCAATTCGCACTAAGGCAATATTTGAATCAATTATTTAATAGAGACACCCAAATTGAGCGAGATGGAAAACTGCTCACAAAAACAACAAGTTGTGATTCGGTTATGGTATATATCGATATATGACTATCGATAGCATGAGTAGTGGCGCTCATCAGCTGTTTTTGTTATGTGAAATGACACAAAACAAGTTGGGAATGGAACATTATCGATGAACAAAACTGGCTAATTTCGGAGCGCTCTAAATTGAAATCGTACGAATTTGCAGAAATCGTAATTCGCAAAAATACGTGAAAGCCGGAGCATGGCTGATAGTCTTACCTGTACACAAAAACTCTATTTCATTTTTTATGGTAGCATCCCTAGTACTAAATCAAATCGGACAATGTGGCAACCGCCTTCATTTTGAAGCATCATCTTGACTGTCTTCGGTATAAGTCTCGTTTGCGATGAAGTTTAGCTACATAGGTCGACCAAGTTTTTTTTTATTTTTAGTATTTTTCTAATGCACTAGAATATTAGAACAGGATTTTAAACGCTCCACACGAATCTGGTCGCCAAAAGCGACGAGATATAAAGGAAAAAGGATTCAAAGTCTTGAAAAGATATTATGTTTATGCCCTTTCAAACACCTGTCTGAGGTGTTTGATGTCTCTAATTATGCTTAAATTAAAAATGAATAAATTGCGAAAAGCCTTGAACCAGTTCAATATTTTCAGTCCTTAAATATTTGATTATTTTGTAGTTTAAAAACTAAAGAAAGAGAAGAGAGACACATACGAAATTTTTGTTGCAATTCTGCTTTTCGTCAGTCCTATGCGCATGGCTGAGGCGTTCGCGCATTACAACAACATTAGCCAATGAAGCGTATAAAGCTTGGGCATCGCTGATCTTAAGATATATTAGGCTTTTCGCTAAAGACTGCTGTCTTGCGTAAACCTTA
Organism: Lordiphosa andalusiaca; assembly: GCA_035044965.1. NCBI lineage: Eukaryota > Metazoa > Arthropoda > Insecta > Diptera > Drosophilidae > Lordiphosa > Lordiphosa andalusiaca. Next base: position 244,020 of record JAWNNM010002824.1, read on the forward strand.
GAGTTGGCGTTTCAAAGTGAGAAAGCTTTAATCTGTCAATTTGATATACTTAATTGGTTTTTCAAATTCTTTTTGAAAGACCTGGTATGGTTAATTATTTTCCGGATTCAAAATTGATAAGCAAAGCTTTGTGAGAAATTATTTAGTATAAGGGGATACTTTTTTTAAAAGTTATGATTTTCTTGAACAATGCTGCAAAGTAGCATCTGTTTAGGGACTTGTCTTATTGCAGTTTATGGAAACGAAATGCCTATTCAAAGCTGTTTATCACTTGTCTGATATCTCATAAGCGGAAACCCACGTGTAATAGCCAGTATGAGAAGCACAAAATATTATATATGAGAGCTGCATGCGAAGTGGGCTTTCTAAGTTCTCCTAAGTTTTTTGAAAGTCTTACAGTAAACTGAGGTTTCTATCAGGCCTGTCAAATAAGATCTCCGACAAGTAAAAATTCAACTTTAAGGGATCTGTTGTTCCACACTTTTTCCGTAAAATATCCCATAAACTGGAGAACTGGTTTTGAAGTCGTTTGTAGGATTAACTTCGATTTTGGATATAAATTTCCAATTTTTTGGAGACTTCAAAATGATTTATATTTGTTTTGGAGATTTTTTGAAAGATTTATTTTATATATTTTTGATATCAAAATAATAGTAAAATATTACAGATTAATATTTCAAAAAAGTGGAGACATTTTAGAGCTAAATTCCAAATTTCTTACAGTCTGTTTTATAGATCTTTTGATACTATTATTCCGTTTGGGGACTTTGTTGCTAATTATTTTGGATTTGTGGAGAGTTTTTTAAACATTTGTTTAATTTTAAATATGGTAGTTATTTTTATTGATGATTTATTACTCTCTCTTATTACTACTCATCTTCTAGATTGCTGCTATTTGTCAGATAGGCGTAGCTTATACTCTGAAGAAGAGGTGAAATAGGACCTGGGTGGAGAGATTTTTTGAAGTTTTCGTATTGTAGACTTTTGCTGGAAATATATAGTGAAGGTTCTCGAATGTGTACTGTATTTTGAAGACTTCAAGTCTACACTTTTCTAAAATTTTGAGTTCTTTGGTATTTGGACACATTTTCCCCTTCCTTCTCCCGAAAGCAAATGAAACCAAAGCTCCTTCATTAACCGAAAAAAATGAATCATCTAAATACACATTTAAATGTCAATGCAATATTTATAAATGATTTCTGTATTTCCAGCGAATCCAATTTTGAACTTAGGCCCCACAGATGTCGCCTGGAGAACCCATTTACTTGTCCATATACCAACAAAAAAGCCCAGCCAGTTCAATGAACGCCTTGAAGTGGTGTGCGTGTGTTTTTGTTGTTGTTTTTTGATTGTTTGTTGCTCATTTTGGCCGCAACTTTTTACCTAATTAAATCAACAAAGTGGGAAAAAACCACTAAACCCACTGGATTTGAAGGGGGGGTGGGGGGAGGAGGGCAGACAGAGGCTACCGAAAAATTATAACAAATAACCCCAAGCCTAACCCGGCTGCTAATAAAATCAAATGCAGTTATTTAGCCACGCATAAATAATAAACAAAATTAATCATAATTGCATGGAACACTTAATAAAATTATCCTTGACAAAGGAACCTCCGTTTCTGGCGGGGCTGGGGATATGTGCCGTCTGACAGCAGTCTGGCTTGACTTATTTCAATTTCTGATTAACACGAAATGCGCGTTTTATAAAGGAAAAAACTTTCGTTTTTGTTGTTGTTGTTTTTGCATAAAAATGGCGTTCTAATTGGGTCGGGACATGTCGTCGTTGACGACGCCCCTAACCATTAGTTCTGTTATTTTGTTATTATAGGGAGTTAGCCAGACAGGCGTGGGAGGGCACAAAGGAGGAGGGGGGGTGTCAGAGTGCAAATTGCGCATCTGTTAAGGGGACTCGATGGTTTGAGTATGTGTCATAATTTATGGGTTGTTATTTACTGCATAACAAAATGGGCAAATTAGAGGGAATCAAATGACAGACACGGGGATTAGATGCAGCGAACACATAAAACGGGTAGAGAGTCTTATGACAAATTTTTCAAAATATTTGAAATTTACTCCAAAGTTTTCAAAAGAGTCTTCACTTTTCTTTTCCTTTATATACAGTTTACGAGATTTTAGAAAAGTCTACAAAGGTCTCCAAAATGGAATTGGAGCTCTGCAATACATCAAGAAAATACAACTAATATTAATAATTTAAAAGCCTCCCATAAGAAAGACTTACTATTGATTATATTTAAAACCTCAAGAAACAAGTAGTTCTACAATCTTATTTTCTAAAATTATTGCATTAAAAAGGTTATAAATATTCAGTCTGACTTTATCTGCCATTCACAAGTCTCCAATAAAATTAAAACTTTGAGAAAGTAGGAACAGTTTTCAAAAGTCTACAATTAATGAGGAAACAACTAAAAAACCATTGTTATTCTAAAAATTTTGTGTACAAAAGTCTATAAAAAAAAAACATTGGATGTTTTCAACAGGGATGCAAACCACTCGAAAATAAGTACTGGTTTCGGTTCAGTGGTTCGCACAGTTTCTAAACCGCCGGTTCGGTTCAAAACATGGTTTTTGAAGTTAAATGAACCGCGGTTTCGGTTCGGTTCAGTGGTTCACAAAGGCACATTATAATATATGATTTCGGTGAAGTGGCTATTCGACCATTTTTATACTCTGTACCGAAGGTACATAGAGTATTATAAGTTTGTGCAAAAGTATGTAACATCCAGAATAAAGCATCTCCGACCCCATAAAGTATATATATTCTTGATCAGCATCAACAGCCGAGTCGATATAGCCATGTCCGTCTGTCCGTCTGTATGTCCGTATGAACGCAAAGATCTCAGAGATGGTAAGAGATAGAGGTTTGACATGTATGGGACATATGCTTCTTATGTCTGCAGGCAGATCAAGTTTATTTTCAATTTTGGCCACGCCCCCTGCCGCCCCCGAAATTTAGAAAAAACATCATATCTCCTACAGTTTTAAAGATAGGTGGGTTGTTCCTTCTAGATATATTTAGTAATAAGGATAGCTTATCGATCAGCCAAAGGAATGGTGAAGATTGGATGAACGGTTTTCGAGTTATGATCAAAAGACTGCTCGCTGCAGCAGCGCTGCTTTCAGCTACTACTGCAGCATCAAAATTTATGCTGAGCGTATAATTTCGTTGGTACAGAGTATGCTATAGTCGGGCTTGACCGACTTTCTTTCTTGTTGAAATTTGATTCCTATAATCCATTCGAATATCTTTAAAATCCTTAAAGCAATCTGCAAAGATTATTATGTCGTATTCCCAGGACTCGTCTATCAGTTCCTGGAGGAATGCCCTTATTTATTGGCAGATTAAGATTGAATTAAGGTTAAGAAGTACCACAGAAAATGGAAAATATTGTCTAATGAAAAAAACAAATTTAGATTGATGACAGGTAAATTAAGAGATCGGCGGGAAATTGCAGAAGACTTGTAAAATTCTCTTCAGGTCATCCTTAAAAGTTATATCGATCCGACAACGCTAAATATGTATAGGGTCGAACGAAATGTTTAAAAATTATCTTCGGAAAACGATTCAAATTTCCTAATTAATCAAAATCATTGGCTAGAGGAAAGCAATTCCCATTAAAACTCGACAGGGAACTGAACCGAACCGAACAGTTTTTATTTGTGGTTTTCGGTTCGGTTCAGAAATTCTGAATGGAAGCCGGTTCGGTTTGCGGTTCGGTTCACCAGCGGGAATAAGCGGTTCGGTCCGGTTCAAAACCGGTTCAGCTCAGAACCGGTTTGCATCCCTGGTTTTCAAAAGACGTATAAAAGTCTCTGACACTAACTCTCAACAGACCATAATAATATCCAAAGAATTGGTTTTTAAACTCTACAATAAATCAAGAACATTTTCTATAAAAATCTCTACACTAATAAAACTTTTATAAAAATTGTTTTCTAGTATGTCTTATAATATCTAAGAAAAGTATTTACAATAAAATATTTTATATTGAATCTCAGAATCTTTTAAGTCTCCACTTAAAGCAAATGTCTAAAAATCTAGAAGTTGTACCACCCTCAAGAACCTACACAAATTACCAAGAAAGTTATATTTTAACAAGACAACCCAAATGTCAAAAAACAATCAAAAATGAGAAAATATTTTTAAGTCGACTGCACAAAAAGCCAGGAAAGGTATTTCAAATGATATAAAATCTTCTGAACTCGCCACACAATCAACCCCACAAACAATCACACTAGGTCCTCAGAATAAATTATTCTTCAGCAGCCACTGTAAATTACCAGTTAGTTTTCAAAATAAAATATTCGAAAGTCTCCATTCTAACATATTTACAAAGTGTACAAAAATTTCTTGAAGGACATTTCCACTGAAAACAAACAAGCTTTTCTCACTAAGACTACTTTTCTGACTCTACTTTGTATAGGATAGCCTTCAGATGACCGATTTCGACCAAACTTGGTGAAATCATGAGAAAGCATAGCAACTTAAGAAATACAAAGTTTGGAAGCGTTTTCTTTGAAAACAAAAAAGTTTTTCTTACTAAGACTATTTTATCGACCGATCATTCCTATGACAGCTAACACCTATAGTCATCCGATTTAGACAAAACTTTGAAGAATTAAGTGAAAGCTTATCAAATAAATATATGGCAATTTTAAAGATGCTTACATTAAAAACAATAAAGTTTTTCCTACTAAAACTATTTTTCTAACCTTACTTTTCCGTGGCAGCTATATATATAGATGTCCGATTTCTACCAAACTTGGCAGAATCATGGAAAAGCATTGAAAACTAGTAAATTCGGAATTTGGAGACGTTGGATTTAAAAACAAAAAAGTTTATTTCACAAGAAAGCATAAAAACAGACGGACACGGCTATATCGACTCAGCTAGTCATGCTGATCAAGTATATATATATATACTTTATGTGCTCGGAAATGCTTCCTTCTATGCGTTACAAACATCTGAACAATTTCAATATACCCAAGGGTATAAAATTGGAATGATCTCAATAATACATTTCTCAAAGATTTACTGGTATATATATTTTCCCACATATTTAAATTCATCTTAGCTTTGATTTGGTATAAAGGTAAAAAAAGTCATACGGTCACTGAGAAAGCTGATCAGGTATCAAGCGTCTGCTGAATGCGCCCAATAAAGTCAACTGTTTCGAAGTTTTCTCGGTACTAGCGAGTACAGTTCATCAAGCATTTGTTATTTGTCAAGCAGCTCTTGGAAAAGTATTATATTTGCAATTAGCTTCGCCGAAATATCAATTTTAGTGTTATTCTAAGTGTTAATATTGATATAGATTCACAAAATGAAAGTATTTTTGAATCACACTTGAATTTTGATTATTCAAAGGGATAAACCACCCAGATTGCTCAATAAACAGTTTGCACCCCATAAATGTTATTTGCACATTTGTAATTCTCTTCTTTTTTTTTACATTTTTGAAATTCTAAAATATATTTCGTTTCATTTTTTCTTAACTTTTGTCCATGCCATATTGAAGTCGGAGGGGGAAAGATAAATATTCAACTCCTAAATCATGCCTGTAAATAGAACACACACATGCATTTCTTATCAATCAAAACTCTTCACACACATTATATGCAGGTGAGGTCTCACCCTGTAGTTTGGCCAATTGTTCGGTGGTCATCACAACGGGTAGATAATGCTCGGGCTCAACACTATTTGCTATCAAATTGGGATCAGCAATGGGTCCCATATAACATTTGCGCATCTTCAGATACTGCATCCAGACATTCAGGCTCTTCTCCTCACCGCCGGCACTACGTACATTGACATTATTCAGACCCTCGTTAACGATTACCTGGCGAGTGAAATGTATGTGGCTGTTGGTTATATATATGTTCGAAGGAGTCTGTTTCTTTTGTTGATCCTGCATCACTGTACGCATAAAATGATCACTAATCAATTGGATATTACAGTCACGCAGCTCACTCATCATGCGCTCCAAGCTGACATTCTTCTCCCGCAATAGTTCGATCTGGGTGTCCAACTTTTTCTTATCCTCTTCATATAACTCCAAGGTTTGTTCCCATTCCTGGTTAATGGAATGCACATCAGAGATTTGCTCCTTGGTTACAATGCGTGAACTCAGATATCGCTCGCAGAGCTCTGTAATCTTTGACAGGGCATAGATACAGCCGAATATCCAAAAGAAATTCAAATACACATCGAATGAATTGTTATAACAAGTGGAGGATTCTTCCAGAAGAAGGTCGCCGTGATCGGTGTCATCGTCCAGTTGTCTACCTAAGGTAAGGTTGAAACGGTCCATGTTTCGTTTTTGAAAAATAATTGTTGTGTATATTTGAATACAATGTGAGTAAAGTAAAATTGGATTTGGAATTTTTTGTGAATTCTGCTTTTGTCATACTGAGAAAGGCCTACTCAGTTTAGAGGTGAAGGAAGAGGGTCCTTGCTTACCATTAGATTTGCCATTGCTATCCACAAGACCCAGATGACTGAATATCAGACAAGTGCATAAGGCCAGGCAAATGGCCAGTGTCCAATCTATAATAATGTCTGTGAATTTGCCCCAGTTCATTTTGGAACTTTATAATTTTTTTGTGTATAAATCTTTGGGAAATAATTAGAAAATTAGTACAAGGTATACTACGTTTGGGAAATGTTTAATGTTTCTTTTCACTTGTCTGAGTTTTCATTTTAAATGAGAACTACTCAATCAGTTACTTATCGATATTCGATGACAAAGTCAGCTGTTTGCTATTGATACCCCAAAAAATACACAACTTCATCGTCTTTGAAATATTTAGTATGCAGCTGCTTTTGTTTTTGACATAATTAAACATTTAATGCTGGTGAAAAATCACAATTAAAAATTTAATTGAAGTAAAATATATCAATTATATATCAACTGTTTGTGATAAGTTTCAATTGAAAACTTAATGGAAGGTAAAATAAAAGAAATTTGCAAGAATACTGAAAGTTAGATGACAAACCAAACTGGCGGCCTTTCTAAATTGCTGAACCGAATCGAAATCCACAGAGTAAAACGGTACAGTTCGCTCAAAGTTTTATTATCTATAAATCTTTAGTTCGATTCAGTTTCCCTGACGAGTTTTAAGACATTAAAACGAACTTTGGTTAAGTTAAGAGGGACCACTAATCGATCGAAAGTAAACTTAGCGAAACCGTTTTGATGTAGTCTTTAAGGATGAACCATTATAAGACTTGTGTTTCTGTAGATCTAATGCAATTCTGACACGTAACGTACCTAACTTCAGTTAGCTTAATACCTACACAGAAAAAAAAACGAGATATCCGGGATTAAATCAATCCCAACCGTTGTCAGAAGTCGGTCCATCCCGGTTTTTCTCATTCCAAGTACGAATAGGTTTGACGTGATCTCGGGTCTAGTACGACTATTGCTTGAAATTTCAATCCAAGGGTCGAGATTAAATAAATTTTATTGAGCTTGATTTGAAAAGGGGAGATCTCCCCATTTTTTCAGTATTTCAAATGTTTTGGTACTCGTATTGAACACACTCGTTCTTGAGAACCATTGAACGCATCTACTTCAACTTGACGGCTATTTGACAAGTGACATTCATGCTCTATTAATGCATCACAAGTTTTTGGCTTCAGTTGTTTGCCATGAAAAGGGAATGTGGCTCGCTTAAAAATCGTGTTGTCGTAGTTGGCCTGCATAAATGCGGCTACGAAACATTTAAAACTTTTCGGTAATCACCCAAAACTTTGTTTATTGTACTGTGAAATAATTTGAGAGTACTGATGGATTAAAAGACTGCTTGAAATACGGCCATACGCGCACTAGGCGAACGCCTAGTCACAGATCGAATTCGTCGAAATCCACTGCGCAAGCAGATAATTGTGGCTCTTGAGATTAATATCAACAAGTACTTCATGTCGCTCACCTAAAAACGTGACTTGGGACTCACTGCATACCAGAGACACACTGGAAATGATACAAAACGCAAGACAAAATGGAAAGCATGGCGTCGCCAGTGCGCGAACAATGCCCACATAGGTATTCTGTTTAAAATTTCACCATACAGGAATCTTTCGAATCGCATTCAGAGAGTTTATAGAGGTCACCAACCGTCTTATTTGTGGGTTTTGTGGGGATTCGTCGATGAACAAGCTCTCTTTTTGTACAAAAGGAGTCAAAACTACGGGAGAAATATATCAATCCGACGATTTCAAAAAGGTTATGAAACCTCTCAACATTATTTGAAAAACAAGACGAGGAAAAAATTTATTTGTTTTCATTTTATGACCTTAAAACCAGGGATGCAAACCCGTATTTATGAACCGAACCTTGAACCAAACCTCTTTAGAAATTAAAGCTGAACCCGAACCTGTTCCGAACCCAAAATTTCGGTTCGGTTCAACCAAACTGACACAAAAATTGGGCTTTCTGTCTACCGACTTCATCTGTTATTTGGTGCGACTGACTCCTAAAATGGACAGGAGAGTGGGAAAAAAATCTGGCAAAACGATTAGGTTTCCTTATAAAATCCCTACCCATAATAGTCTCTGTTTTTAAAGCTGCTCGACTCTTAAGATTCTTGAATACTTCTGAAAAGCAAGAGTCAAACATTATTTTGGTAATATTTTTCTATGTAAACCACGAAATGGAATTTCACTAAACTGTAAATTATATATTGAATATTTAAATGTGTTTTACTAACCAATTCCGACCCAAAAGCCACTCGGTACCCATACAATTTGGGGAGTTTTAAGGTCGAATGCTGATTTTAAAACACTTAGAAGACAAAAATTAGTAATGTTGTATAAAGCATGGACTGAACCAAGGTTCGAACCAAAACCTTCTCCCAAAAATCTCGAACCTTAACCATTCGTTAATTTGCGTTCGAACCAGTGTACCGGAGATCCGAATATTTTGTTCGGTTTCCAGCTCTGCTTAAGGTATTAAGGTACATGGTTATCTACCAAAACAATTGCACAATCAAGGAATTGCGACAATCAAGTATGTTTTAAAGAAATTTCTGGAATTACAAAGAAATTTGGAATATTCCGCTTAACCTCATCCTTTAGCGGTCTAGACTTTTACTCATATTTTGAAGCAAATGATACATTTTTCTTAGAAAATCTGACATTTTCAAAATATACAAAAAAAAACCTCAAAAGTCGTTTTACAACAATCACCGCTAATCGATTGAGTCTTCTACGCCAGACAGTCATACAAAAAAGAAACTGTTCCAGTAAATACAATGAAATTGCATTTAAATGGCAATAAATCTAAATCAACAAAGTGACAACAAAAAGAAGAAAAAGAAAAATATACACTCGCCGTCAGACAGACAGGCAAATGACCCAAAAAGTGAACTGCAAAACAAATATGGCGTTTGTCAATAAGTGTGAATTAATGCAGGAGAGCGAGCGAAGGAGGCGCAAGGCTTTGGGGGGGGGGGGGGGCTTGCTGCTTGCACACACTTTGCCCCAGTGTGCCGCAGTTAACCTTGAGCCGGCGACTGATTACAAAATTGCAACGATAACTGTCAGTGACCCCAAAATAATAAAATAAAATAAAAAGTGAAGAAGAGAGCACAATTGTTGCTTGATAAGTTCCAATCGTCGACAGCGTCACCATTTTTTATACCACATTCAAGTAAGTAAGCAAGTATGCATGCATATATATATATGTATATATATATATATATTTGCGCGTTTCCTGGCCGCCAGATGTTTAAAAGAGCAAATAGAAATGATTTGGAAATTGAATTTGTGTTTATTTGAGTTGTCATTTGGGTTGGGTTGACATTTCCTTTTTAGCAAAAAACCAAACACACATGTTTTTCTTGCTTTGAAAGGATGATATAATGTTTTATTATACAAATTTGTGGAATTTCTGCCTATCAATATGCAGCCACACTATTTTGCAAAACTTGCTGTTAGTTCCTTCTTAGCAAAAACACAAACATAAATGTTGTTCTTGCTGTTAAAGGAAGACAAACTGTTATTAGACTGTTATTATAATTATTTTTGGTATTTCTGCCTATCAATATGCAGCCACACTATTTTGCAAAACTAGCTGTTAGTTCCTTCTTAGCAAAAAACCAACACACATGCTGCTCTTGCTGTTAAAGGATGATATAATGTTTTATTATAATTATTTTCGGTATTTCTGCCCATCAATATGCAGCCACACTATTTTGCAAAACTTGCTGTTAGTTTCTTTTTAGCAAAAAACCAACACACATGTTGTTCTTGCTGTTAAAGGATGATATATTGTTTTATTATAATTATTTTTGGTATTTCTGCCTATCAATATGCAGCCACACTATTTTGCAAAGCTTGCTGTTAGCTCTTAAAACTTATCATCAAACAACATGTGTTTAAGCCTTTAGTTTTTGGGTCAAGGTTTCAACGTCATTGAAATACACCCGCATCTTTCCACACACTCATTACTAAAGCATTGTTTTTCAACTCACCGCGTATCTTTTATGGCTACTCTCCGTCATGACGCCGTACAATTTCAGAATTGTATGCAAAATCTACATTATTTATAGATCTGCAAGCAACAACACTCCCACTTGGGTCAGGTTTTTGCAATTGTCTGCCTGCCACGCACTTTGCGCTCTCGCCCCAACATTTGCATAGCGAAATTTGTTTACCACTAGCAAAGTTCTCCACAATTTCGCACCATTTCTCATGCCATTAACCTACATAGTGAAATAATCTAATCATTAATTGGCACACTAACCCCAAACACAATTTTTGTGTGCTCTGCCATTGGCCCCATTCTCCCTCTAACTGATAAAAATAGTTTATCAAGGTTATTTGCCAAAAAAAAAAAAACAAAAAAACAGAAAAATAATAGAAAAACGAAAGTGAAAGCTGCAAAATGTGGGTGCGTATGGGTAATAGAATGAAAACAAAATAGCAACAAAATAAAGGTAATTGAAATGGTCTGAAAAAGCGACCTTGAGATAATGCCCTCATTTATGCATTGATATTTGTTTATTTCGTATCAAAAAAAAAAAGAAAACAACAAAAACCAAGAAAAATTCTTTTGTTTTTTAGTTAGCTGAATAATGAACTAGGAATAAGGTAAGCAAGCATGGAGGCTATCAATTTTCGTTTTGTTTATTTTATAAGTTAAACAATTTGTCTTAGAACAGAAGGGAAAGAGGCTAAGATGTGCGAGGGCCGCTATTAAAAAGTTTGAATAGTTTTGTTTTGTTCACCATCTTACTCAGACTTTCTTGTTATACGGTCAGAGTTTATGCCAAGGTATCCAGACTTTTAGCCTTTTTTTACCTTAAAAGAACCCCTTAATGTTAAAGCTTGAGCCTTTTACAGGTTCCTGTAGTACTTATCTGCTCTCATATTTTAAAATATCGGCCATAACAGAGCTCGTCCACTATATGTCATATGACATTATAAAATGAAGCGTCTTATTTTTCGATATTTCTAATACGAACCGAAAATTACACAGAAAATGATTCATTTTAAGACCCCACACGCCTTCCTTTAGACTAGGTTTGCACGACAGCTTTTTATGAGTGCGTTTTTACTCACTCAAACAAAATACCAAAATCGGAAACAACAACTACCACAAGAAAACGAAAGAGAAAGACGATTACTGCCGGAGACAACGCTGTCTGCACCTATTGTTTTTGCCTTTAATTCCGCAACAGCAAAGAAGAGAAAGAGCAGAAAGACACATGCGGAAATTCGTTTGCAACTTTGTTTTGCGTCAGCCCTATGCAACAACATTAGCGCATGAAGCGTATAAAGCATGGGCATCGCTGCTGTGACTCACAGGTGACGAATCATGGATAAACCTCAGTAAAATTGATATATGTGCAAAATGTTTTTATTTCATTCTCTGCAATCTTCATTTCGTTGTGCCAACAAATTATTTTGTGCCAGGCAGTTTGAGTGCCCGAATGAATGTCTAAATGCTGGAAAGTGAGCTCATCACAATTGTGGAAGAGTTTCATGGTGACAAATGGATTTTTTACACAAGATAACGCTTTCATTTACATTGACCAGCACACAAAAGCATATTTCAGCTCCCACAATATTCTGTTTTTACAATGTCCGGCATTAAATCGGGATCTAGATCCAATTGAGGATGTGATTTCTGTCAGAATAATTGACGCTGCAAAGCAGTACGACACTCTGAAGCAGCTAAAAAAAACAATTGTTGTTCAGTTGTGGGAAATATTGATTGCCTTGCGGTTGCAATTATTACATGAGCTAAAGAACAACCTTAATTCATATATACCAGACTACATAAAGAGTTCCTATTTAAAATACAAAAAATTTACGCTTCTTGGAAACTGCACATAAAGCAATTTTCTATTACAAATTAAGTTTTTATTAGTTCTAAAAATATATAATTTTTTCTATTCTTATTAGTTTTCATAAATGAATAAGAAACATGTATGAAAATGAAAATAACAATACAAAAAAATATGTATGCACAATGAGCATTGCACATATATCAATTTTATTGAGGTATGCACGAAACACTGCGTCAATTCTGAGAGGTACGCGACCGTTGGTTTGACGGAATTCTTCGTATAAATTCACAAAACCAACCGCCTAAGATGACTGGCGAAAATGCCGAATTTGTAGGTTGTTTGCCATACTGCCCTGATTTAGCACCCAATGGTATCATTATATTCATAAACTTGAAATATCAGCTACGTTTTTCTATGTCGTATGTAGCTACTTATGCATTTAACCCATGCTTTGGAATTGAAAATTGGTTTCTGCGAATGCAAAAGTGCAAAAATTTTCATGTAGAATAGAAAAAATATAAAAATATTTGTTAATATTTGCAATTTCTGAAATATAAACAATATAAACAGTGGACTTTTGGATTGATTGATAACATTAATAGTTGTGATCCATTTGACATAAGTCGAATTACTTAAGAGATATCAAAAAGTTTGGTAAATGCTTGCTTTTCAATAAAACTTATGACGAGCAGAATTCAAATTTGACCGATTGGTTAAAATTCATTAAAAATTGTTCCATTAATTCTGATGATTCAAGCTTAGGTGCGATTAATTGACGAACCGATTCTAATATTTTACAATGGGTTTGAACCGAAACGTCTGCAAAGTTTCAGAGGTTTGCTGCAAACTTGGTTGCTGATGAAAACATTTACCATTTGACATTATTCATCAATTTAAATCTTTGGAAAATAACAACAAGTTATGAAAACTTCTATGCGAAGTTTCACACTTGCTGTCAATAGTACGCTCAGTACGAGTATGCTTGATTCAAGTACAAAATTCTTATTTGTATTTGTATTCGTACTATAGTAAACAAGAAAGTATTTTCAATATTTCGGAAATCAAGAAAAATATAAATGTGACAGTAAACTTAATTGATTAAGTGAACATACACTCAGAGAAAATCTCAGTCCGATCGTGCTTAATATGGAGAATTTTTCATGTCAAAAATATAATATGTTAATATGGAACAATCTTTGATCTAATCAAGCATGCACTTTCGAGATGGAAATTCGTGGTTTAGATATAGATAGATACATACTTCTAGCAGTAAGCATGAAAAGTTTTAATTTCAGAAATAGATCTTCTTGGTAATCGCAATTTCGATTTGGATTTGGGAGAGGGGGCAGTAGAATTGAAACAGATTTCGTGCTACATTTCTCTGGGTGTTCTTACCCGCTTTGCTTAGCTGATGACTGAGCTGGAAGGTGTTTAGCAATTGAGAGACAGAGAGAGAGAGAGAGAGATAAAATCAGTGCCACTGAGCAAAGTGAACAACTGAACAAAAGATCTCACTTGTTCAACTGAATTATGGGTACTCATGCCAAGCCCATTCCAACGAGCGACTTTCTAACTTCATGCATCCAGTCACAAATTCCTTAATTTATAGTCCCGATCTACCAAAAACCAGTTTTTTGCATTCGAAAATGAAAATAAAATCTCTTTTCAAAAATTGAGCAAATAAATCAACATTGACAAACGGCATCATAAAAAAAAAAATCCACTTGACTTGCAGCACCTGTGGCAAAAGTTCATTAACATCTTAAGCCAAACAATAAACCAACCAAATCCACAATTTCATTGGAATATCTAAACAGCTCATGAGTCATGACGCATTCAAATGACAAAATCCTCAACAAAAAAATGAAAAAAAAAAACCTAGAAATTATGCCATAGCCCATAAAAAGTAAAGAGCACACACTCGAAAATGCTGCTGTTCTTTTTTTAATGGGTCAATGTGCTAGTTTGATTTTGGATTTTTAGAGCACATTGACACCTTATAACAATTTGCCCAGCAGCAGCCAGATTAGGTATGTAGATAAGGCTAAGAATGTTTGGGTTTGAGTTTACCCAAAAAATCTCCAAATAAATATAAATTAGGGTCAGGGCTAGAGGAGTGCGGCCTTTTTGTGTGTCATGCGAAAGCGAAAAGAGACGTGTTCATTTCCATTCTAATTTCATTTAAGTGTCTGTGTCTCTCCCTCTCCCTCACTCCCTCTCTCTGTCTTTCTCCCTTCCTTTTTCATAAGCAAACGAAACATTTCAGCCGACGGCCATTTTGAGTGCTTTTTTTCGGCAATTTTGTTGTCATTTTTTCTTCATTTTTGTTTTTTTCAAATTTTTGTTGACGTGATGTCTGCCTCGCGCCTTTGCCTTGGACACCCACCGCTCCCGCCGCAGAGCACCCTCATTGTCGTGTTTTGTGAAGCGCAAAAACGTGTTGCTATTTCTTGTTATTTTTGTTTTTGCTTTGTCGGTTTGAAAAAATTCCATTTTATTTTTGTTAGCCAAATAATTTGAAATGTTATTGAAAGATACATTTTAGAAAGAATTGTTTGCCCTGTAATTGTCACGCATGGGTCAAGGGGTCCTGTGGCGCAATGGATAACGCGTCTGACTACGGATCAGAAGATTCCAGGTTCGACTCCTGGCAGGATCGAAAATAATTTTTTTTTAAATTTTGTAATTTTTTTTCGAGCTTCTTTTATGAATTCAGAATTGCTCTTTGCTTGCAGCTCTCGAGAGTCGGCTCTTGCTCTCAGCTGAGAGCCAAGCTATGTGAGCCACAGCTCGGAAGCCGTGAACCACCATCGAGAGCAATTTGGAACCCTGTTTTTTAGATTTATCCTAAAGAGTTTTATTAAAAACTTTTGTGGAAACTGAGATTTTGTATCAGGCCTTAAAAAAATTCTATATTTATTGTGCGAAAAACATAAGCTAAACCAGAGATACCAGTATAACGGTATACCAGGATCTACCGAATATTTAAAAAATATCTTAGGGCAGTTTTCATATCTTCTACATAGAGCTATCTGTCACATAAACCTACAAATAACAGAGCAAAATCTGAGTTTTTCTGACACATATGAGCTATTTAGAAGTTAAGAAATCGGCCCCTAATCGATTTTTTCTACGATATTAAAAAAGTATCATTTCAATTTTGATGTTTTGTTGTTAGAAAATCGCTGTTATCGATATTTTTAAAATCTTCAAATTAATATCTTAAGTATAACCTAATTTTTTTGAGGTAATTAAGGTGTCATATATAGCAGAATAAAAACCATATCCTCACTGTAATTAAAATCTAGAGATCAGAGATCCAAAACTTTACAAAAAAATGTATATATTAAATAAAGTCTTACATTTCAGAATAGGAAATCAGAGATTCGAGGTTATCGGGCGAAGGTTTTGTACAGAACCTTGGTTCAGACCATGCTATATACTAATTTATACAGTAATCGACTTAATAAAGTTACAACTCTCATAGGAAATGGATGGAAAATTATTTTTAGAACTTATGGGATTATTCAAAATATTTACTGCTGAATTAAATTCCATTTCGAAGTCTAGATATAATAAATATTTCCATTGTAAGACTAATGTCTTATTTTGAGAATCTTTTCATGAGCTTTGGAGTCGATGATCTTAACAAATAGGGGCTATTTTATGTGAGTATACTTAAGGATTAAGAAAGGCTTGTCTTGGCCCTTTGGGGCTGTAAAGTAAATTATTTTATTATTATTTATTCTAAAGATTTTTATAGATTCTTTACAAAACTATTCTGCATTTTGTAAGACTCAGCTTAAGACTGTCTCAATAACAGTAGAAGTAGCTCCGCATTAGGTCAAATATTTTCATGTCTACAATTTTAATTGAACCGAACCGATTGTAGGTTCAGGATTTTATATTAAAATAGTTTCGGTTTAAAGGTTTGGATAGCATTTATATAAAGGTCGGTATTCAGGGATCCCAGCGGTTCGATTAAGAACCGTTTTGAAGCCCTTCATATTATTAATATTATGTACATAAGGATGTTATTACTTTTAACACTAAAGCTTCTTCCAACTTAATTTGACCACATGCAAAACTTAAAAGACCATATTATATAAAGTTATGAGGTCATCGGTCTTTCGGGGTCTGTTGTCATAAGACCACACATTTTTTTTGCCTAAAGCCGACAAAAATATAGTCCACAAATATCACTATAAAAATATCGACTCGGAAAAGTATTTGATCATGATAATGCGCCAAAAAGAAGTTTCGATATCCAACGTTTTGGCTAGGAAAAGAATACGATATGATATATTGTCTTTTGATCAAAAATATTGCTATTTCCTTATATCAAAATGATTTTCGGCTTCCCTAATATCAGTGGATCTTATAAATACAACCTCAGTTACCTAGGGGCAAATCAGTTAAAGTAGCGCACTAAAAATAAACATACAGAAAGGGAAAATACTCTAAATCAGTAAGTTATGGTCACACTGAACTAGTTTCTTTTAAAGGAAAAGACATATAATGCTCGATACTAGCTACTCGGTAGTAAATACTAAGTACTTGACACAGTACAGGGAAACAAATTATATATTTAAAAATATCCCTTGGATGATATGGACGTATCCATTTGGACTGAATATGTCTTAAATATGCTTTTAGTCATCAGCTAAAAATCAAGCAAAGGGTATGGAAATCGATCATCCTTTGGATGATTTTCAGAACTTTTGGATTATTAAAAGGATTTTACAGATTTATTTAGTCCAAATGGGCCTTTTTGGAACTTAATTTTCTCTGTGTACATTGAGTGCTCGATAGTTAAGGCTTAATAATCAGTACTAGGTTCTCAGTTCTCTATACTCAGTACTCGTTAGACGGTACTCGATTCTCAATTCTCGATAATTAGTATTCAATACTAGGTATTCCATACTCAGTAATCCTTACTTGGTATTTTAAATGCTTGATTCAATGCTTGATTCTCAATGCATAATACCAAAGATAATACAATGATATACTGTAGTTTCTTTGATAATACTCAGTACTCGATGTTCAATACTCGATAGTCAGTAATCGTTACTTAGCATTCGATACTCAGTAATTGTTACTTAGCATTCGAAACTCAATACTTAATACTCAGTGCTTGATCCTGAGTACTCGATACTCAGTAATCCATACCATACTCAATACTAGATACTCAGTACTCCAATTCAGTAGTCGATACACATAATTTTTGTGCTCAGAGTGAAGCTGAAATCAAATTTGAGCCATTCTTAAATCTTCCGCACTGATATCAAGAAGTCTCACATCAAAAAGAATCGATTGTTACGGTTAAATTCAATCAACAATCGACTGTTCATATTTAGTATACCAGAACTATATGAAACTATAAAACAAGAGAGAAATCTTACAATTTACTCTGTACTAACGGAAAGTGTATGAGTTCAGTATGAGTTATATGTACAGCTGTAAGCAGTGAACATTCTTTTGCTCACAGCTCGATTACCGATCTATCGATCGATCGATCTTACAATTGATTAATAATTTAGATTTATAAATTTGCTCAGAAGGTACGAACATTCTATCTATAAAACTGTGGGAGGTTTGATATTTTTTTTTAAATAGTGAAGGCTGCAGAGGGCGTGGCAAAAATTGAAAATATACTTAATCTGCCTGCAAGCATAATAAGTATAAGTTCCATACACGTCAAACCTATATCTCTTACCATCTCTGAGATCTGCGCGTTCAAACGGACATACAGATTTGGTAATGATTCCTTTTGTCAGAAACTAAGGGCCTACATAGTTGCTATGTGTCCAATAAACTCAGATTTTGCTCTGTTTTCTGTAGGTTTATGTAGTAGATTAGGAAACGTCCCTGGTTAAATCTGTATGCTTTATAAAAATAATTTCACCAAACACAAAAAAAAATTTTCTAAAAAATATACTTTCGCCCAACGTGGGGCTCGAACCCACGACCCTGAGATTAAGAGTCTCATGCTCTACCGACTGAGCTAGCCGGGCACTTGCCGACGTCGCGTCAATGCGATAACTTACAGGCCAGGCCAAGAATTGTTCAGCCTGTTAAATCTATTTCTTTTCATACCCCTGCGAAAACACCTACGCAGCTCCCTCTCAAAATTGAGGTCACCAGCCGCCAACCAATTTCTTGTGCGAGCCCAAGCAATTCGGGTCAAACTAATTAGGGGGAGGGGAGGGCACGGGCTATTCTCTGTGGCAAATTGATGATGATAAATTCTCCATGGAGGCTCGTGGAAATTGTTTTGCCTTTAATTACAAACACTCGACTAGAATTTGCTTAATCAGTCGCCGCAAATTTCATTTCATTCATTATGGCACGCGAAACTTGTCGCTCGCTCTTTCACTCACACAAACTATTCATAGATTTCTGTTCACCCTGACCCACCGCAATAGTTTTCATATTGCTTTTGTCTACCCCTTTCGGGGAAGCGAGCGAGCGGCGGGCTGCAACTATTTATGGCAATTTTATTTTGCTGTCGGCTTTCTATCAAATGTTTGTGAGTTTGTGTGTGTTTTATATTTGCTTGATTTAGTTTGTTGTTGTGTTGTTGTGTGCGTGTGTTTTCTTTGTGTTATTCTATTTTTTTTTTTGGTTTTGTTATGCTGCGGTTCATTGAGTTTCTGAGCGATAACAAATGGCACGCACTTTTTGTTTTCGCACTGTGCAAATAACAGTAGCAACAACAACAACAACAACAAAAATAAACTTTTAGCAAGTGCGAAAAATGTGTTCTGCAGACAGCTGTGTGTGTATTGGTGCGTGTCTGTGTTTATTTTATTTGATTATTGTTTTTGTTATGCGTACACGCGCCGTATGATTCATATTACGCATACGACGCTTTGTCTGCGACTCACTTAATGGAATGTTTTTTTTTTGTTTTTTTTTGTTTTGGGGGAAGTCTGAAAGATACGGGAATCAGGTTACGCATAGAACAGCGAATGTTAGGAATTAATGAGGATTTTACTGGAATTAAATTGAAAAGAGAGCCTGATTCAGTCTACACATTAAGTGGAAATGGATGATTGAAACTTTTAGATATTTGTTTTTTATTGAGTTTTCAGATGTTAAAGGTGTGCTTTTAAAAGTAACACAAAACTTGTGCATATAAGACAAAGAGTGCGGTTGGTTGCCCACTCGGGAACATGCCACATATGGGCCATGTGAGAAGTATGACTATTTCAGGTATTTGCTATATATATTCAGATATCTTTACTGCTGATGTGACTTGTTTATGGTCATCGCAAATGCTAGTTTAAGCTCTAAACTTGAACTGCAAATCGGTTGAAGCCAAGGAAATTCGCCACAATCAGTCGGTTTCCATTGTTTCGGAGTTCCTAACATAATTATGACAGATGCAGCTCAACCGAATAATACAAAGAGTTCAAGATTTCTACTAGATAATTATAATTAAAGACTTCCTCTTCATTTTCAATGCAATGGATCGATTTGGAAGAACTCATTTGTTCTGTTATTTGATTATAAATCGTACAATTCAAGCCAATTGTTATTGTTACCATAGATTTGCCCAATGTTCGACTATAAGTAAGTGAAGTTAATTGACAATTATCAGAAGAAATCCATTTTAATCCACTGGAAATTATTTGGAGGCTCCATCATGTTAAAGCAACACTTCCATATTGTCGCGTATCGTCTCAAATACGAAGGTTTGAGAGCTTTGAACTTCTGATATCGAATTTACGGAGTGTTTTTTTGCAATGTTGCAAGCAGGATTTTTATGAATTTAGTGTGGAATGTGCCCTTATTGCACCTTTCAACAGTGTTACAGCAATGTCGGTAGGTTCGAGATCTAAATTACAGTTAAAAACGTGGCGCAGTAGGCAGCCACACCATTTGCCTGCAAATATAAGAAGCTAAAGTACCATACATGTCGAACCTCTATATCTTCCCGTCTCTGAGATCTGTTTGTTCATGCGAACAGACAGACAGACATGTCCAAATCAACTCGGCTGGCTATTGATACCGATCAAGAAAATATACACTTTTTGGCTGTTGCATATTTTTGCACAAAGTTTACTTATATATACTCTGTGTTAATTTACAATATAGACAATAATAATAAACTCCAATAATAAGACAAATTTTTAACTAGAAAGTTTCAAAAAGATATATTTCAAACAGTTCGTCGTCTGATGGCATAGGAACAGAAGAACAGGGCTAAATTAACTCAGCCGTCATGCTCAACCAAGAATAAATGGATATTTCCTATATATGTCGAACGAGACCTTCGAACACATTACAAGTAAGCTAAACGCAAAATAAAAAGCATTTTCACTTTGTTCTTTCCTTTAATTATTGCTAAACTGAAGTCCTGTCCTCAAAAAATAAAGTAGTTCGATCGATACAAAAAAAAGAAGTGGTTATTGGACGCATCTATATAAAGACAAAGTTTCGCGAATCCTGAAATAATACTTAACCCCAAATAGCCTTTTAATATCTAATAAGTTCTTTCAAATGTGTTTTGTTAGAAATGTATTTGGAAATCTTTCTGCAATCACATTGTAAGATATTGTTTCCTCATTATCCTTTATTTACCCTTTCACCCGTTGCAACAATTTTAGATATAATTGGTCAATGCAATCTAAGGGACACTTTTTCAAAATTAAAAGTGCAATACAACTCTATAATTGAGAAAAATTCTGATTGTGCTACTAAGCGCTCGAAAAAGTCTCGAAACCGGTATCTGTATTATAAAAATTATTAAATGTAATGCTTTTAATTTGTTCGTGTCGTTGGACCTTTCGGTGAAATATTTATTTTATTACTTTATGTTAATTCTTAGCTTTATAAACATTTTAGGAATATCAATATACTCTCTGGTAGGGTATAAAAATTTACATAAGCCTACGATCTCGACGTTAAAGTGAAATAGTCTAGCTTAATGCGTGCCTTTGCTATTAAGTGCTTTTGGCTACATTTCTAACTATGATTTGGTCAGTAACTCTGGCGAGTGTTTGATAGTCGTCTGCGCTAAGATGCAGACGTCCGTGATGATAGTCGTTGGGGTTCTGAGCTCCAAACCCAGTAATCTAAAAATCGGTCAAACCAAATCTATTACACCAAGAGTTAAGGTTTCTGAAGTGCTGCCCATCGCTGTTTCAGCAGGTGCTGCCCAGCATAGATGTTTGCTTTCCTTATAGCTCGACTACTGTTTATGCAATCTTCACCATACCTTCCTTGGATTAACATAAAATACTGATTACTAAATATGTGTAGAAGGTACGAAGCATCTATTTCAAAAACTGTGGGAGATATGACGTTTTTTCTAAATTATGGGGGCCGGAGGGGGCGTGGAAAACATTGAAAATAAGCTTAATATGCCAGCAAGCGTCCCAAAAATGTCAAGCCTTTATCTCTGACTTCTGGTTTCTTCATCCGGAAGGACATGGCTCTTGATGTTGATGTTGATATATATATATATCTCTTATGGGGTTGGATATTTTTATACTCTGTACCGAAGGTACATAGAGTATTATAAGTTTGTGCCAAAGTATGTAACATCCAGAAGGAAGCATCTCCGACCCCATAAAGTATATATATTCTTGATCAGCATCAACAGCCGAGTCGATATAGCCATGTCCGTCTGTCTGTCCGTATGAGCACACAGATCTCAGAGATGGTAAGAGATAGAGGTTTGACATGTATGGGACATATGCTATTATGTCTGCAGGCAGATCAAGTTTATTTTCAATTTTGTCCACGCCCCCTCCCGCCCCCGCAATTCAGAAAAAACGTCATATCTCCCACAGTTTTGAAGATAGATGGCTTGTTCCTTCTGGACATATTTAGTTATTAGGATAACTTATCGATCCACCAAAGGAATGAAGAAGATCGGATGAACGGATGAACAAATTTTCTTGGTACAGAGTATGTTATAGTCGGGCTTGACCGACTTTCTTTCTGGTTTTTTTTCTGATTGTTACATGCTTACTGGAACAAGGTATAAAACGCGGCATTGGTGAGGTTGGTCGTTCTGAGTATAAATTCCTTCTTCCTTCTAACACAACTTTGAAAGACTTGAAAAGTGATTAGTATGGGGTTTAGTTTAAATTTTAAACTATAAAAAATAGATAATAACATTCCTGGTTTGAGAACTCTCGACTTTATTACGCAAATTGACAACAATTTGAAATTGAAATAAAAATCTTTGGCAATTCAAGAACAAGCAACTTATTTCAAGGGCGTTCTTACACAAAATATTCATTCTACTTTCCATCTGCGTATAATTTCTCTACCAAAAATATATATATGAAAAAATGGCTTAGCCTTAAGACTTTAAGTATGTCAAAGCAGATTTTCTTTCAAATCGCTTAACTAAATCGCACAGATTAATCATTTAGTCGTGTTATCGCCTATGCCTCTACACACTGTATTGCTCTAAATGATTTTAGCCATTAATCATAGTCCATCCACACACCTACAACACATCAATCATATATTGAGTGAGACATGCAGAAACAACTTTGCGGATTTATTTTTTCGCATTTTTCTCAATATTTATTTAAGGCTTCTTTTTATTTTTAAATAGAGTCGTACATTGCACTCTTAGTTAATCTTTGTGTAGATTTTCATACAAAAGCGAAAGTAAATAGATGCATTAGTCATGGTTAATGCAGGTGACCACATTTGTTCATTTAACTAAATATATAATTCCCATTCGCAAAGTTCTATATACAAAAACACAATGAACCTAAGACGCAATAAACTCTGATAATACCTGAAAATGTTTTTTTGGCAAAAAAAAAAAAACGCCAACTGCATATGTACCGACCATATAAGTACATATATAAATACATTTGTGTGGCGCAAAATGAGAACAAAGCATTTCAAATCACAGCAAAAATAAATTCGAGAACAAAGGCAAAATGTACAAAAATACAAAAAAAAAAAAAATAACAAAAAAAATAACAAAATTAAGAGGTGGCTTTGCAATCGATGGAAAGAGAAAGCTCCTAAAATAAAACAAGCAAACGAAATGAAATGAAATTGTTTATGTTATGAGGGAATAGATTTTCCATTGATATTGATAGACAGAATGTAGGTAGATGGTACATTCATGTAGAATATTCTATATCCAGATTCCTCAGATAAGCTCAAAAGACCCAAAATGCAAGGCTATGTGTCGCTTAGCTGTTGCAAAAAAATCATCTCATAATTTAATATTTATTTTAGTTTTATTTTTAGCTCTGGCATTTCGAATTGTTGTTTTTCCCCCTCCCCCCCCCTTAAACTTTGGCAGCCATTTTGATGACGCTTAGCCCACTGACAGTGGAACAGAAACCACACGGAGACATAGAGAGAGAGAGAGAGAGAGAATCGAGATCTGGTGACGGTTGATGAAATAAACTGCTCAGCCACCTCCCCCCCACCTCGACCGGCCAAGTATACGGAGTATATGTGTTAATGGGTCTCTGACCTGATTTAATAATAATAAATAAAATTTCGTGCTGCGGTGCGACAGAGATAAACAGTAAGAGCCAAAAGAACGAGCAATAAAAACAAGGCAAAATATAATATATATTAATACTAAATATATCTAGATTTTCAAGGGACTCTCACTCAAATTGCACACAATATTTACTATAATATATTCTGTTAAATTTATGTTTTTTTCAGACTAAAATATAAGGAGCTTGCTTTTAAAAAACACTTCAAATCAGGGCTGCAAACCTATACTTTTTCTTTTGGATCTCCGGAACGCTGGTTCGAACCAAAATTCGCCAATGGTTAGGGTTTAAAAATTTCAGGTTCGCGGTTTTTGGAAGAAGGTTTTGGTTCGAACTTGGTTCAGTCCATGCTGGACACAATATTAATATAAAACAAAGCAATAATATATTAGATACTAAACATTACTAAATTTTAGAAGTTCATTTTATCCTTAACTATTTAAATCATATAGGAATCGGGTTGTTTTTGATATATTGATTACTAGAAATATAAGTTACTATTAAGTGAAATACCGTTTCGTAGTTTTTGTAGGAAAATATTTCGCATGTGAATCATTGAAAAAGCTTTGGAGTCAAGGGTCTTATAAAACACAGGCTACTATAGATGGAGATATTGTAAGTAACTATGAATGCAATTCGAGGATTTTTAAAATTTACTTTGCTGCCCATTTTAAGGCTCAGTCGATCAAACCAACCTAATAACAGATAGAATCGTTAGACAGAAGGTCAAATTTTGTGATGTCCACCATTTTTGTCGAACCGAATCGATATTTTAGGTTCGGAACAGGTTTGGGTTCAGCTTTACATTCTAAAGAGGTTCGGTTCAAGGTTCGGTTCACAGTAAAATAAAATTCAGCGTTCCCGGTTTGGACCCGTTCGGTTCAAAACCGGTTTGCAGCCCTGCTTCAAATTACACCAAAAATTTGATGTAAAATGATCAAAATTTGGACAATTATACATTATACCTATATCTAAGTTTGTATGTCCACACAAAGTCAAAACGAAATGGCCATATGTATAAGTGCACCCGAAATTCTTATCAAAAACAACAAGTAAAAATTTGATGACAGTCGTTAAACATTAACTAAAAGAACCTAAGTAGACTGGCAAATGCTCTTTAGTGAGCTTAAAAGTTTTAAGAACTCTAAAACAACGAGGTTCAAGAAGAGAGGCGCCCTGTAGCTCTCTGTCTCTCTCGGACACTCACTGAATCATTACTTTGGCAAGCATTCGGCACGAATTGCCTAAGGTGTTCGGCCCCTGGGGGCTATGGGTGAACATCGCTGCTCTAAAAGAACTGCATCAACTGGATAAGTTAAGAGCAGGGTTCGGAATTGCTGACGAACGAGCCCCTGCCTCATTTCGACTCTCGCTCAGAGCCGAGAGCCGCTCGTGAACCACAGCTTTTGGCTCGGAGCTGAGAGACACAGCTTGGGAGCCGTGAACCATCAACCGGCTCTCGGCTTGTAAGTCACACCACTCGTCGGCTCTCACACTGACAAAAAAAAAACTCGACCTAGAAGTTAGAAATTATTCTATGAAATCCGTCCTTAGCGATTCACCCTAAAATTAAGAAAACTTTTTTAAATTTTTTTTTTTGTTTTTCTGAAACTTTGAAAATTTTCCATAAATGAGAAATTATTTTTCTTAATTGTAGGGTGAATTGCCTAAGAAAATTAGAGAATTTCTAGTTTTCAGGGCTAATGTTTTATGAGTGCGGCTCTCAGCTCAGAGGCAAGAGCCAAGTGCTATGAGCAGAGAGCTGCGAGCAAAGAGCAATTCCGAACCCTGGTTGAGAGATTACAAATCTTGTTTGGGAGATATTCAATCTCACTTCAAGGTATTTAAATATTTGCTTTTTAAAAAAAAAAACAGTTTATTCAATCTATTGTTTGAAAACTGACACATTTTTAAGAGATCGATCTTAGTTCCCAATTATATTCTCAATATCTTTAATCTGTGAAGTTTTCATAAATATCAGTAAATAAATATTGGATTTATTAGATTGTCAGCTTCTGTCATTCATTTCGGATCAGGATGTAGTGTCGTTAAAACCAAATACGTTGCCTATTTTTCGGTTCTTCTTAAAGGAGTGAACTTTTATCATATATTTGGGGTTAGTATGGGCTGTCTGCAAAAGCTGAAGAAAGCAAACTTTACTTCATCTGTGCCGAAGTTTTAATACACTTGAATCAGACCTTTTCTATGTTAGCTACAAGAAGTAACCACTCGCGGTTCTGGCATATTAGCAGTTTCCAGCTAAAAGATAATTCTGTGCAAAATTCCAGCTTGATGTCTTCAAAACTGAGGGACTAGAAGAGGGTCGAAACTCAATCATCATGCCGCTCAAGTTTATGTATACTTAATGTGGTCCACCCGAATAGGAATCTATAAAGAATTCTAAGAAAAGTTCACCATAAAACTGTGAACGAAAGCACTTAAAAAATTATATTCGTTCTTGAATTTTTAAGAATTTTGCTCTTGATATTGAGCTAAGTTCGTTTTAAGTGTAGTATTTTAGGGCAAGGAGAACGAGGTTAAGAAACGGAGAGGAGAGCCAGCACATTTGAGAGAACACAGCGTTGTTCTCGGTTTTTGTATTTTATTAAAGAGGGCGTGTGGAGAAGATTTCGAGCGGAGAGCGCGATCGATTTTTGCGCTCATGTTGGTTTGGAATTCCCAAGCAGTTCTACGATTGCTGACATAGCTCTCTACAAAGAGGCAAAGACTGCTGCTGCTTTGAGTTGCTGTATACTTCTCGATCCGGATAAAACTTGCTATCTGATCTAAAAATTTATTTTAATAAATTCAAACAAAATGGATAATCCCAACAGATTTTTAATTGTTGTATGATTGGAATCTGTGAAGGTCTTGATTTAAGAGTAAACGAGTTAAGTCTAACTCTTGAATCTAATGAGCTCTTGACAATAGAAAGAAAATTCTCTGTATCTGGAATCTTTTCCTTGTTTTGACTTGCTGTGATATTATTTTAAAGTATTATTTCTTAATATCAAAAAGAACTATTTCCAACAATTCGAAGATTTTTTTATCGAAGATATAGCATTTGTGGAATTTAATAAAAAAAAAGTGCCTAGGTACGAAAGTGATTTTGCATAGCATTTTTTTGGACAGTAAACAGTTTAGTGATCTTGAACAATAGTATATAAAATGTTATCTTCGTTTAAATTAATCGAAAAACGTATAAGGATGGTATTTATAAATCTAAGAAATAATTCTTTACGATAATATAAAAGAGAGTTAAGACCATAGTATAGCTTCCCCAGAGTTAAGCTCAAATAACTATAAATCTAGAATTGATGGACCATTTCCGACAAACAAGTTCGTCTTTAGTACACAGAAATCATATATTGAAACACTAACAATCGTTTAAGATATTGAATAAAGATTAATTTGGTTGCCCCGATTTGATTTATTCAACAAATTTTTGAAAACTATCCTTTTTTTCTGACTTCCAATTCCAGGTTATTCATTTAACGGAAGGGAAATGCTTTGAAAAGTTTCTGAAAACATGAGATGGTTTTGCTACAATGTCTTAGATCTGCTTAAACAGACGGAAATTGCTAAATCAACTCGCTTTTTGATGCTGATGAAGAATATATATACTTAATAGGGTTCGTGATGCTTTATTCTGGCCTTTAAAAGCTTTTGCACAAGCTTAATATACTCTGTGTAACTTTGGTACATATAAAAACTGGGAAGTACAAATGTATAAAATGTATTAAAACCAGGGATGCAAACCACTTGAATATAAGTACTGGTTCGGTTCAGTGGTTCGCACAGTTTCTAAACCGCCGGCTTGGTTCATTACATGGTTTTTGGAGTTTTTAGTTCAGCGGTTCACAAAGGCACATTATAATATATGATTTCTGTAGTAATGTAACTTTTCGACCATTTTTGAAATTTGATTCCCACAATCCATTTAAATATCTTTAAAATCCGTAGAACAATGTCCAAAGTTTATTATGTAGGATTCCCAGTACTCTTCTATCAGTTCCTAGAGATATGACCTTACTTATAGGCAGATTAAGAATGAATTAAGGTTAAGAAGTACCACAGAAAATTTAAAATATTGTCTAATGGAGAAACAAATTTAGATTGATGACACGTACGTTAAGAGATCAATTGCAGAAGACATGTTGTAAAATTTTCGTCAGGTTATTCTTAAAAGTTATATCAATCCGACAACGCTAAATATGTAGAGGGTCGAACGAAATGTTAAAAAATTATCTTTGAAAACGATTCATATTTCCAAATTAATAATAATCATTGGCTAGAGGAAAGTGATTCCCGTTAAAACTCGTTAGAGAATTGAACCGAACCAAACCGTTTTCATTAGTGGTTTTCGGTTCGGTTCAGCAATTCTGGAAGGAAACCGGTTCGGTTTGCGGTTCGGTTCAACAGCTGGAATAAGCGGTAACCTGATTAAAACTATCGAAAACTATCGATAGTGTGGGGCTACCATCAAAGGCGTGTCGATAGCATACAACCATCGATAGTATTATCGATAGTTCTCCACCTCTAATGAGTAATAGTTGTTCTGAAGTTGGGCAGGGCCGTCTTTATCTTTGGCTTTCGTTTTAATTGAAGTAAACCAGTCAAGGTATAATTTTAATATAGTTTAAAATAATCTGTAGTATTATTTAAAATGTAATCAATTTCAAAATATAAAGAAAAACTCTCTAAACAAATATAGAGTAGCTGGAGTTGGTCATTTCGTCAGTCTTTTAACTAATCAACTTTGTGTATTCCTATCATGTCGATGTTGGGGGGAGTTGGAGGGGGGGAGTGTGGGGTATCACCAGCAAATAAAAATGCGAAAATTATCGTCAGTCGCGTCTGTTTTATTTGAGTTGGTTTTTATTTATTTTTTTTCGGCAATTTCGTGCGCTTTCTGTCTCCTCTATGTGTGTGTGTGTGTGTGTGTGTGTGTGCGAGTGTATTGGTGTGTGTCTGGGGCGTGTTGGGGCTGTATGGGTGACCTTGAAAACGGTTGCTTTGTTGTTGGCACATTTTGGAAATTATCGCGCCTGTTTCACTCTGTGTCTGTGTGTGTCGGAGCAAAACGAAAGTCGTATCTGTTCGCTTTCGTTGACAAAATGCAACCAGCTAAATTTCGAAATGCGCTCGTAATTATCAACCGAGCCCCCTCTCACACCCCCTCCCCGGTTCGCATTGCTGCCATGAAATTAATTATCTTCTTTTTCACAGAGAGAGAGAGAGAGAGAGAGATGTACGATAAACTTTTGCGCTGGCAGCGAAAAAGCCAAAGTTCGCTGTATTAATTCAAGGCCAAGTGCGAAAAAAAAACGCACAGTGCAAACAGCAGCAGCAATGAAACACACACATGCAAACGTGTTCTCTGTACACGTATTCAAAATAATATCAACAACAACAACAACAGACGCAAATATGCAGTACAAGTAACAGTATCTCAGACGCAATTGTTATTAAGAAGAGAGAGCCAGAGAGTACACGAAGACGAATGATTGTTGGTGGTTTTTTTTATTAAGCTGTGGAGAGTTTAGGTATAGGAGAGGGTCTTAAGTTTTAGAGAGTAAAGGAAAATTAAGATGACTAATCAATGAATCGATAAGTGAAACTAAAATCTATTTGATTAATATTTTTAACCTTTTTTTATGGAGCTTTTGGAGCACCAATGGTTAATGTTCCGAAATTCTAGGTACGAGGAGTTAAAGTTAAAGATAAAGTCAAAAGAAGGTCAAACTTTCTGATGTCTACCACTTATGCCAAACCGAACCGAAATATAAGGTTCGCAACCAGTTTAGCTTCCGTTTTTAGGCCAGTCATAATGAAATGGCAAACCCTACTGAGCATTTAAATGAATTTTTACCTAATCGGATGATAAACCAAACACGTCTCCGGTCATTTTTCACATTTCCCCATAGAATTTTATGTAATCTAAAAACCTGAGAACTTACTTTCATCATAAAATACTTCGAAAAATTCAGCTTCCTATTTTTATTGGATTTGCCTGTGCGGTAGTTACCAGTCGGCATTTTAACCAGGGTCCTTGCCGCAGCTACCTATTTTCAAAACCATTTTGGCTGCTCAGAAGAAACAAAAGATCCAAAAATATTTCATTGGAATGAATAGATTTATATAGAACTAGCTGACCCCGTCAGACGTTGTCCTGCGTTAATATAATATTATGTATTATTCTAGTGCAAGCATAGCTCTCATACAAAATTACCAAATAAAAAACATATATGTGTTCGAGAGGTACCCGAAAGAGTTGACCGATTCGGACCATATTTGTTATCAGCCTTTCTCTATTCATGGCGAATGTCTTTATAAAGTTTCATCCAAATCGGTTAAGTTTAGGTCAAGTTATGGTGCAAAAAAGCCGTGGATGGCAAATTACGCGATCCCTGTGTGACCTACCAGAATCAGCTATAGATATAAACCACCTACGCTGTTACTACTACACTCACACGAAATTTCATCGAAATCGGTCCAGACGTTTGGGAGGAGTGAGGTAAAGCCAAGTACGGAAGAATTTCATATATAGAGATAGTTTATTTATACCCTTGCAGAAGGTATATTAAAATTGTCCGGATGTTTGTAACGCATAGAAGGCAGCATCTCCGACAACTTAAAGTATAATATATATTCTTGATAAGCATGACGAGCTGGGTTGATTTGGCCATTTCCGTCTGTCTATCCGTCCGTCTGTTTCGATGCTTTATTCACCAAACTTTGCACGAAGTCTTTCAGTTGAAATACGCCGCACATTTGTCGGAACCAGCCGGATTGGATGACTATCGCATATAGCTGTCATACGAACGATTGGGCCAAAAAACTAGTTTTGGGGAGAAAATCTAATTTGTATTCTATGGAAATAACTAAATATGTCCATAAGGAAGAAGCCATCTATCTTCAAAACTGTGGGAGATATGACGTTTTTTCTAAATTGCGGGGGCGGGAGGGGGCGTGGCCAAAATTGAAAATAAACTTGATCTGCCTGCAGACATAAGAAGCATATGTCCCATACATGTCAAACCTCTATCTCTTACCATCTCTGAGATCTGTGCGTTCATACGGACAGACAGACGGACAGACGGACATGGCTATATCGACTCGGCTGTTGATGCTGATCAAGAATATACATACTTTATGGGGTCGGATATACTTTCTTCTGGATGTTACATAATTTTGCACAAACTTATACTCTATGTACCTTTCGTACAGAGTATAAATAGTGTGTGTGTGTGTTTGTGGTTGCCTGAGTCACGAATACAAGGGTATACAAATGTGTCTGTGTGCTTGTGGTTGTCTGAAGCACACGACATTAACAGAATTCACGCTTCAGACAGCGTATACTTGTATTGTTGTTGCCTTAAATTTAGCAAAAGGCTTGAGAGAACAAGAGAGTGAGACACACATAAAAAGTTGTTGCTGCAATATTATTATTTGGGAGGCCCCCATCCGCTCGAAAGAACAACACATGCGCCTGTAGCGTATAAGGCGTGTGCACACCTGTTTTTTTTTTTTTATAAAAATTCAAAATATTCTTTTTAAATTGCATATCAGTCCCCAATAGTTTGTACAATTCATGGTCGTATTTCTCTGATATTTAATACAATTCTATCAGGTAACTGGAAAGGAATTACTGTATGCCATGCTAATTCTATGCTAAGTTGCCCTAAGCCCCATATCATGCAAAAGTATCATCGTTAATGCCCATCAAATGCTTTGGAAGCTGCCAATCACCTGACACAAGTTTTGCTGGGGGTAAATCGAAAATCCCTTGTCCCAAGGGGGAGGTGGCATAGCAAAATGCAAATTGAACTGTCAGATAATCTTCTGCCTATGTATCCTAAGGGTTAGTGTAAACAGCTAAAATCCATTTGTGTCACGTAGCTCACGTTTTAGGCCTTATAGTAGTTATGCATAAGTTGTGGCAGGAATCGACTACACATCATCATCGTCACAACGTCATCAACAAATTTTTGTTGTTTCACATCACAGTTTCAAGGACAAACTCAATATGCTCACATATATGTATGTGTGTATGCAGGAATTAATTGTGCGGGTTCTTTACCAACACAGACACACGATGCATTTATATGTATATAAGGAGTAAACAAGAACCCGCCACTCTTGAGCTTCAGTTGTGCTTGTGCTAATGGCATTTGGCCTATTTATGCTTCCACGTATTCAGCTCACACACACACAGAGACACAGAACAGAGAACACAGAGAGCTGCTATATTGGGTAACGCTGGACTCTTCACTCCAGGGTTTCAAATTATTTATTTTTTCGTTGTTGTTTTGTTATTTTTTTTTTTAGTTTTTGTAACCCTTCCTCTTGTGTGCGGGGTAACTTTTCAATTTTTAGGTTTTTTTTATCAAGTTTGCAGTTGGAAGTTAATTGGGTTATAAGCGCAGTGGGTTAAACAGGGTGTCTGTTTGGGAGTTAAGGGCATGTAAAACATGTTTTTAGGCAATTTTGGGTTTCAAAAAGCATTTTTGAAGTAGATAATATACCAAAACCTTCCTGACTTTTTGTAAAACTGATTCATTCAACAGGTCTGATGCAGTTAGATTTCAGTATATGTAGGATATCTAGGGATCTATTAAAACATATAGATTTAAGTTGGATTAGCCTTCAGACGGAGCTGGCAATGTACATTCAGAAATACATTTTTCAAGAATTTTAGAAAAATGTTCTACAATTTCGAAAAACATGCCATAAAAACTATCATTTTATATACACAGAGAAAAAAAGTATACGAAAAAAAACCATTGGATGATTTCCCGTATAAATTTGGGAAAGATATGTTTTAAATATCCCTTTCAGCATCCAACGGAGCGGAAAATCTTCCAAAGGATATGAAAAAAGGATCATCCTTTGGATGATTTTTCAGCTCCGTTGGATGATTAAAGGGATATTTAAGACATATCCTTCTCAAATGGATCTTTTTTTTCTGTGTAGATAAGAAATATTTGAATTTTTTATAGAAAACGAGAGCGTAAGTTAAAGTTGGCCCTGCCCGACTTCGAAATACCCGTTACTCAAGGCAATTAGTGTTTAATAACATCATGAGGCTCAAATAAGTATGCAACGTTTTTTTAACTCTGGCATTTATTATCCGATCTTCATGAAAATTTGTGAGATTGTACATATTGGCCACATACTGCATACTGCAAAATCTACTGTTCGATAGCTTATAAATTGTAGGAGATATTCAACATTTTGTATTGCGGGGCGGGAAGGGGAGTGGCCAAAATTTGAAACAAACTTGATCTGTCTAAAGACAATACTAGCTTACATTTAAAATTTGGTTACTCTAGCTCTTCTAGTCTCTGAGATCTAGGTGTTCATACAGACGGACGGACGGACGGACAGACGGACATGGCTATATAGACTCGGCTATTGATGCTGATGAAGAATATATATACTTTATGATATCGGAGATGCTTCCTTCTGCCTGTTACATACATTTGCACGACTTTAGTGTACCCTTTTTACTCTACGAGTAACGGGTATAAATATAGTAAAACTGCCAACGAAATTTCTGAAAGACATTTCCATTCGTGTTGAGAGCAAAAAGAAGGGTTGCCAGATCTTACAAAATTGTCTTTATTGATTTTTCTTCCGATATTGGAAAGGAATCGTTTCGATTTAAATGTAAAATCTAATTTGTTATTAATTTATTTTTTTGTAAAAATTATATATATTATCAATGGTAAATTCAGGTAGTAAAGATGTCACTTGACTTGCTTTTCTGAATAAGCGGTTCTTTTGTGTTCGGTTGAGGTCCATTTTAACAAAACTTTAACTTTATTATTATTAAATTACATTAAATCCCTATTTTGTAGTGGTTTTTGGCCTTGATCTTGGGTAGAGTCAGAATGTAGATCTTACCACATTTATAACATTTTGACTGCATTCGTTTACAATCCTTAAAAGTATACTATCGCATCATAGCCGAGTCGATATTACCAGGTCCGTCTGTCCATCCATCCAACAAACCAACAGATCTCATAGTTGGTAAGACATAGGGGTTTTAGATGTATGCGACATTCCTATACTTACAGGCAGATCAAGTTTATATTCAATTTGGAAATCTCCCACAGTTTTATGGAAATAACCTTCTTTCTACGTTCTTCTACATTCTGAACATATTTGGTAATCTAAATAATCTATCGATCTGTCAAGGGATTGGTAAAGTTCGAAAGAATGGGAGTCGAGTTATGAGCAAAACCTAAATAACAAGCAAGAAAATCAGTCAAACCCGACTATAACATACTCTATACCTCCCAATGTATTTTAAATGCTGCCCATCGCTCTTCCAGTCAGTGCTGCCCATCATATAAGATATATTTCCCTATAACTAGATTATCGCCCATCCGATCTTCACTATTTCTTCGGGGAATCAATAAATAATATAGCTAATAGCAGAAATATGTTCAGAAAGTGCAAACTTTCTATCTTAAACACAGTGAGAGATATAAGGCTTTTCGAAATTGCAAAGGCGGGATGGGGCGTGGCGAAAATTGAAAAAAAGACTGATCTGCCTGCAAGTATATAAAGATTTTGTCCCATACAGGTCAAACCTCTATCACTTACCATCTCTGAGAACTGTAAGTTCATACGGATAGACAGATGGACATGGCTATATCGACTCGGCTGTTGATGCTGATCAAGAATATATATACTTTATGGTGTCAGAGATGCTTTATGTTACATACTTTTGCACAAACTTATTATACTCTGGGTACCTTTGGTATAGAGTTTAAAATTGTCAACAGATAAACAAAATGCAGATTCAAACTGAGAGTGATGTGTGAAAACTGATGGCAAACTTGAAATAAAGACAGCACAAAGACCAGAACTGTAAACTACAATTAACAATAACAAAAACAAATTTTCAGACAATTTAAAACAATTCCTTATTACGATTTTTCAGAAATTGTTACTTGGATTTAAGATTATTAGTAATTATTCTGTGATTATTAAGAAATGTAATTACTTTTACAATTACTTAAATAATTATACCTCTTACACTACTATTTTTCAGATAATTATAAACGATTCCTGACTAGGATTTTTTGTTAATCGTAATTGTCACTTTGAATACCGACTTTAAGTAATTTTTCAGTAAATATAAGGATTTGTAATTAATTTTACAATTACTTTTATAATTGTGCCTATAAAATACGATTATTGAGTATTTGTGATTAAAATTTTGAAATATTCATGTATTTCTAAACATTCCTTAAAATTCTAAGCTGAAATTATTTACTAGCTCGATTGCTGATACATCCAAAGTTTAGAATGAACACCTAACTGTATAGAAATAAGCCTCATACCCACATTTTTGCGCTTAGGTTTTGTAAAGAGTAGGAAGGATCATAATTCCATTGAATAAATTGTGTTGTTATACAAACAATCGTAGCTAAATCAAGCTAAAAATACAAGAATAATTCAACTTTTTGAGCTTAATTACTCTGTAATTCTCGTTTAAAGTTACAATTATTCAAGTAATTGTAAAAGTAATTACTATTTGATATAAGAGAAATAGTGTAGGATTGGAGATATTCATAAATGATAGCAGTCCGGTTCGGGTTCAGGCTTAAGGAGTCTAATATATAAGCCTAAGGTTCGCGAACCCTAAAATAGCCGAACCGAAACGTTTCTCAGGGGTTCGGTTTCACATTTGTTTATAATACAAAAAAAAAAAACAGAACAAGTATGCCTATGATTCTTTTTTTGAAGCGAACCGAAAATGTAGTTTCGGAACAGGTTCAGGTTTGATAATTTTCAAAGATTGGTAAGAAAGTCGGCTCTGTACCTGCGAAAGTGTATGCCCCGGAATCAATTTTTCGGTCAAACGCACATTATTATTGGGTAACACTCAGACCGAGACAGATAGCGCGAAATTTGTTCGGTCTTTGATGTGTGCAGAGCTATGTGAAAATATGGTTTAATGGCTTTTTACTAGCCCAGAGCGAACCAGTTTAGAAAAAAAGGTTTTTAGTTTGAAATTTTAGTTTCCTGGTGCTTTTCTTTCGTCTTCTAAGGATGTGACTTAAGTGAGCATCAGACCTTAGAGTGGAGGGAAAATTTGTCTTATGCTTTCCAATCAGTAATCCTTGCACCCTGTATGCTTAGTCACTCATCCGCTGGTTCTTCAGTTTATTCTTGTTTTTGGTTTATTTTTTTTTTTGCATACACCTAAATTTTTTGCCTGTGCTTTTCTCCCCACAAAACATACAAACATACACACATACCACATGCATGTAGATATGTTTTCAAGATCAAGGTCAAGCCAGTAAATATTCCAGCTTTATGTATTGCAAAATCGTAAACATGTGCCGCCTTCACCAGTCGACGCTTCCCATAAACAATGGCCATACCCCCGGTCGGTCCGAGGCTTCAGTCCTCAACCCCTGCAGACCATTTGACACACTAAGGCATTAGCTTTACAGACAAAGACAAGTGTACCTGCTGGCAAAAGGCAGCTGCTGCCACTGCCAAGAGTCTCGACTGGATACCAAAAAGACCTTGAAGAACAACCGCAGCGACAAATTTCAAGACAAGATCGCTGGTCAAACGACACACACAACATTCTAAGGCACATTCAGGAAATGCAAGCCAGACGACCAGAAACCAGTTTCTTGTCCAAAACTTTATATTCAATCCTTTTTTTTCCCCTTTTTTTTTTTTTTTGTATATTTGGCTGGGAGTGTTGTTATCATGTTTCAGGCACATGATTTGAAATCATCGTTTGGAAACCTTGAACATTTTTATACCTCTTCTTTGCCTTGCGTGTCCTGCACAGATTAAGGAGAGCTTCGGCTCTTGCGCCTGGGCTTGGCCCTGTCTAGACGGTGTTCTGGTGGTTACGCACACCTAATTGCAGACATTGCTCAATCGATACGATCGATGAGCTGGCCGAAAGGTTAGGTTTCTGAGGAAAGCGCCTCCAGCCAGCACCTTTTTATGCTAATTTTTAAGTGTTAGGTCTTGGATATTTGAGAAGGCAGAAAGGCTATTAACAGTTAAGAGAAGTCGCCTAATACCCCCCCCTTACCTTGGTGGGTGAAGTTTGGAGATGTGAGAGTAGAATTGAATGGTGACTTACCTGAAAAAGAGAGAAGAGAAATCATTTTATTGATATTTTGTTTATAAAATGGGAGGGTAAAATTGGTTAGACATGTCTGTTCACTTTGTTAGATTTTCGTCTATAACTTTTATCGACACGAAAACTGCCCTATAAAATATATTTCTTAGCAAAATATTCAAAAATCTAGTGTGTAAGACCAAAAGTTTTTGTATACCCGAACAATATTAGTTAAAAGCCACACAAAGTGTCAAAGAAGAGACATAAAGTGTGTAAAGTGCTGCCCATCACTGTTTCAACAGGTGCTGCCCAGCATATAAGTTTGTTTTCCTTATAACTTTAACGATTCATTGGGCAAATTATGAGAAAATGAGTCGATACCGATCCAAAGAGCGGGTTAAAAGCGACTCTTGGCTTTTCTTCCAACATAGGTATCATTTATATTAACAAAGGACTTGAAAATGAATCGAAACTGATCAGAAAATCGGTTAAAAAAAAAAACGGCTCTTCCAAAAGAGTGGCAGCTCGCACAGTCTTTTCTTTCCTATGATCTAGCAGGTGAAATTATTCATAAAACACTTCTACACTCAGAAAAAAAACCAAGAACTTTGTACTTGAATTAAGTACAAACGGTGTCAATAGTACGGTAAGTACGAAAATACTTGATTTGAGTACAATACTCTTATATCAGGTACGATTTTTTAATCCCGAAATACTTCAATCTTCGCCCCCGCAATTTGAGAATAACGTCATATCTCCCACAGTTTTATAGATAGAAGGTTCAAACCTTCTGGACACATTTTCTAATAAAAATTGTTCGATTTGTCAAAGGAATGGTAAAGATCGGATGAACCGTTGCCGAGATATGATCAAAAGACTGTTCGCTGCTGCAGCGCAGTAGCAGCGCTGCTTTCAGCTGCTACTGCAGCATCAAAATTTATGCTGAGCGTATAATTTCGTTGGTACAGAGTATGCTATAGTCGGGCTTGACCGACTTTCTTTCTTGTTTTAATCACACTTTTGGCTGCTAAGTCAAACCCAATTATGTCTCACAATAAGTACAAAACATTCATTCTTAAAGTGCAGTAATTACTAGTACCAGCGCAAGAACATTCTTGGAAGAAAGTAAGAGTATTTCAAACAAGTACAGGGTTGTCCATATTCGACGGACCCATCTGGCAACGCCATAACTTTTGACAGAGATGTCAGATCGCTTAATGACATACCGCGTTTGAAGCGTCAGTCCAAGCAGATTTTTACCATGGAACAATACACGCCACGCGAGCGCTCTGAAATAGTTGAAATTTACATTCAACAGAACAAGTCAATTGTGAAAACTCAACGTGCTTCCGATGAAGCCCATTTCACATTGAATGGGACCGTAAATAAGCAAAATTGCCGTATTTACGCCACTGAAAATCCTCAGGAGATTCAAGAAGTGCCTCTTCATGACGAAAAAGTCACAGTTTGGTGCGGCGTTGGTGCGAAAACGGTCATTGGGCCGTTTTTCTTCCAAAATGAAAATGGCCATGCTGTTACCATCAACCAGGAGCGTTATCGCGACATGATGACCAATTTTGTGATGCCAATTATTCGTCGAAAGCGTATGAGGCAGTTCTGGTTTCAACAAGACGGCGCTCCACCGCACACAAGTCGCATAACAATCGATTTTCTGAAGAAATTGTTTCCGGGCCGTTTGATGTCGAAAAGTGGTGATTTGGACTGGCCACCGCGTTCGCCCGATTTGACGCCGCCTGACTTCTTCTTGTGGGGATATTTGAAGTCAAAGGTTTACGTTAACAAGCCAAGGACCGTAGAAGAGCTCAAGGACAACATTCGTGAAGAAATAGCCGCTATTCCGGCCGAAATGTTGGCGAAAACGATGGAAAATGCTGCAAAAAGGGCACAATGCGCCATCAACACCAGAGGCGGCCATTTGAGAGATATCATATTCAAAAATTGATGTAAACAAATCTACTTGGAACAAATTAAATGATTAAGATTGCCAACCGCCAAATTTTTATTTTTTTCTTTGATTTTTTTAAAAAAAACATGGGTCCGTCGAATTTGGGCAACCCTGTACAAAACGTTCTTGGTTTTAGCCCATACTTTTGTA